>CAUYQG010122648.1:0-15260 GCA_963574415.1 Tarsius wallacei | reverse complement strand
GGTGCAGAAGAATTAGAATCCGTGTCACGCCCTTCTCTAGGGGCTATGATGATGTGAGTGGACATTAATGGGTCTCTGTGTCACAGGTTCTCCAAGACATCCACAGGTGGTCAATAAGGAAGTCACAGCAGTCATGGCAGTCACGTGCAACATCTTCAAGAGAAGGATTTAAGCCAGGACTCTGGGGGGCTACGATGCCACCAGAGTGTAGGCCCACTCCCTGTCTGTGGGGGGTGAACTTTTCTTAAATAAATCTTTTCTTCTCTCACCTCTGTGTGTTGCTGTTCTTTGCATCTACTCAGATCTCTGGGTTCCCAGCGTGGTACCTCCGGCTTGCCGGCCCCGGTGGTGCTGCACCCCTCTCTCCCTGTGCCTATCCTTCTCCATTCATCCACCTTCACCCTGTCCGAACCCTAACAGCTGCTTCCAGGGAGGAAGAATGATATGGGCAAAACAGTATAATGACCACACACTACAATAGGTGTGGATTATTTGTTTATTTTTATATTTTCATAAAGATGAGGTCTTACTACATTACCTAGGCTGGTCTCGAACTCCTGGGCTCAAGTGATCCTCCTGCCTCAGTCTTCCAAAGTACTAGGATTACAGGTATGAGCCACTGTGCTCAGCAAGTGGGTGTGGATTAGAAAAGTTTTATAGGTTAGTGAGTGGGAGCTGAGCGAATTCATTGTGCATCATGATTTTAACTGGCTTTTGGAGATTGTGGGGTGTTGAGAGGTATTAACTCAGAACTTGTAAACAGTGTTTGATGTTTTCCATTAAATCGGGCATCTTAAACTATCTAGAATATTCTTTTATTTTTTCCTCTTTTTTTTTGAGTTGAGACCTCACTCTGTTACCCTGACTGGAGTACAGTGGCACAATTATAGCTCACCACAGCCTTGACCTTTTGGTTCAGGCAATCCTACCACCTCAGCCTCTCAAGTAGCTGAGACTACAGGTGCGTGCCACCATGCTTGGCTAATTTCTGGATTTTTTGTAGAGACACAATCTCACTATGTTGCCCAGGCTGGTCTCCAACTCCTGAGCTTAAGCAATTCTCCCACCTTGGCCTCCAAAAGTGCTAGGATTACAGACGTGAGCTACCACACCTGGCCTAGAACATTCTTTATTGATATTTTAGGGTTTTCCTGCCACTTTCCACAGTGTAGCTATCTTGGTATTTTTTTCTTATAATTAGAAATAATGAATAGTTTTTATTTATAGGTTTGGGTTTTTTATGTGTTGTTGGAAAATGTTTATTTAGCCTTATCCTTTTTTTTTTAAACCTCATGTTTTTATTTTAGACAATATTGATGGATTCTTTGCTAGGAATGACAAGAAAATAATACTCTTATAGTTTTTCTACCTCTTCTCATAGGTTTTTAAAGTTGTATTATTTTTATCTTATTTTTTTGAGAAAGTAGGATTAATTGAGAGAAGAGAAAAGCTTCCACAGTGGGAGGGGACCCAAAGGGGTTGCCATATTTTTATATTTTCAAAGTTCTAATCTTATTGTCTCTTTTGTTGCCATAATTCTCATAGTCATAGGTTCTGTCTTTAGCTGGAATCATTGTTTATAGCCAATTCTTTCCACCAGAGCATCTCAATCCCTGTATTACTTGTTTTGATTCCTCTGTTTGTTGGATAACTTTTGTCTTAATTAGTTATTTCCAGGAGTATACAATTGCAGGTTAATGGGTGATTTTTTTTTTTTTAACATCATAAAGATGTTTATCTACTGTATTCTGGCATCTATCATTGGGCAGTGGGCAGTTTTTTTTTTTTTTTAATGCACAGAAACCATTACAATTAGTTACCATTAACAGGGCTACTTATTTAATTATTTCTCTTTTTTTTCCAATAATGGTGAATGATTTTTTTTTTCTTTGTGTGCTTACTCTCATGACCAAAACACAGATGTTTTAGAGACAGCTGGCTGAGTCAGCCAGGCAGCTGTTAGCAGTCTCTGGGCCTAGGACAGAACAAAACCAACTGATCTCATCATTGACCTCATTTTGACCCTTTGCTAACCAATATAGCTCACTTGTTAAATTTGTTTTTTCCAGAACTCCTGTGCATTGTAGATATTGGTGTTTAGATTAATAGCTTAATATGATGTATTAAATATTAATATATACTTTGATGGTGAATTATGTAGCCTAATTCTTTTATAGTTTGATATTCTCATGAATTTTTATTCCCTGCTATGTGTTTGTTGTTGTTGTTGTTATTATTATTAATAGTATAGTATTATTTTTTAATCCCTGATTTCCTTGGTCCTATCTTAGGTCAAGGACAAGATTTGGGGAAAAAAGTAAAAATTGAATCTTTAATCTTTGTTCCTTTATAAGAGTAGAAGCCCTTATAAAGTTTGATTGAGAAGAAAAGTTGAAACTCATGGTTGTTGTATATTTCTTTAATCTATGCTTTTTATCCCAAGTTCCCAAAATTCTTGGTGCCTATGTACTCCTGCCCCTTTCCTAATCATAATAGTTTTACTTTTGCCCAGTCATCATCCAAACACTTGCTTTTCTTTGCATTTTAAAAAATATTTTTATTAATATCTTTTGAGATTTTTCTACCTTTTTTTCATCAAGTATGTGTTGGGGACTGTTATGACTGAAAGTTTATGTTCAAAATTCATATATTGAAATCCTAGCCCCCAGCATGGTAGTATTTAGAGATGGGACCTTTGGGAGATAATTAGTGCTAGATGAGGTTATGAAGGTGGAACCCTCATGATGGGATTAGTGCTCTTATAAGAAAATACTCCAAAGAGATTTCCCTCTCTCTTCCTGCTCACATAAAGAAGAGGTTATGTAAGGACATAGCAAGAAGGTGGCTGTCTGCAAGTCAGGAAAAGAGCCCTCACCAGAACCCAACCATGCTGGCACCTTGATCTCAAACTTGCAGCTGCTAGAACTATGACAAAGTACATTTTTATTGTTGAAGCCACCCAATCTGTGCTATTTTGTTACAGCAACTTGAGCTGATTAAGACAAGGACTTAATGTGGCTCCTATAGGCAGAAGCACTACAGACCCAAGGTGTTGCCGAGCGTGAACATTTCTAGAGATGTGCCTTATAAAGCATTTAGCTAACACTTAAATCTTTCCCAGAGCACACTAGTCATTATTTAGCAAATGCTGGTGAATGACCTGTTGGTGGGAGGATTGGCATGGTATGAGCAGGGACTCTGCATCCTTATTTATACTGAGAGCATCTTTATCTATACTGAGAGAGCCTCCTCTAAAATGAAACCTATGCTTACCTTTAGCAGAAACCATTTCTTTCCATTGATAGTATTCTAAATAGATGTTTAGGCAAGGATTGGGAGAATGTTGGCCTCTAGTCCAGTTTTGCCCATAGTTTATTTTCAACCAGTTAAGATGCAATTGCCATGATAACCACTCCAGAGCAGAGTGATAAACTTATAATATGACTTCAAATATTCAGTTGTTGAATCCCAAATAGTCACCTTGTATTTTTTCTGAAACATTAAATATGGCAAATCCCTTTTTGTTTATTGTTTGAAGTTTTAGGGTAATTTGTATGCAATACTAGTTGACGACGACCGACCCTCATTATTATTTTCTTCTGTGATGCTTTAACAGAAAAAAGTGCCTTTCTTCTGTTCAATAGTAGAGACTGCTGGGAGGAGTGGCTCACACCTCTAATCTCAGAACTTTGGGAGGCTAAGGCAAGGGAATTGCCTGAGAGCACAGGGGTTTGAGACTAACCTGGGCAACTTGATGAGAGCTTGTCTCTACAATAAATCAAAAAATGAGCTGAGTGTGATGGTTCCTGCTTGTAGTTCCAGCTACTTGGAAGGCTGAGGTAGAAGGATTGCCTGATCCCAGCAGGTCGTGGCTTTGGTGACCGTGAGCATGCCACTGCACTCCAGTCTGGGCAACAGAGTGAGACTTCGACTCAAAAAAAAAAAAAGTAGAGACAAAAAGTGACTTTAGTATAGCATTATGGAAACAACTTGAATATAATTATATAAATTATTCAGCATTTAACAACATAAAATGGCTACTTGCCTTAATGAACTGTTACAGTGCCAAACATTGACCTGAGGAATTTATAAATAGAAATAGAACAAAACCAAGATAATATTCTCCTTGCCACATATACTGGAGCTTAAAAACAAAAATTAGGATTGTTAGATTTTATTGTCCTTTTTGGGGGATAAAATGAGATTTATATATATATATATATGTATTTACATATATAAATTATATATATATAAGCAAAACATTCTTTTATTTAAACTAAAGGCTTTGAGATTCTAGAAGAATAAAGGAAATGTATTTTAAATGCCTTAGCCTCCCAAAGTTCTCAAGAATCTATTTCTTCCGGAATTTAATGCTGGGAAATTTAATTTAGTCAGTGTTTATTGGGCACTGTTAAGGAGGATAGTTTTGTGTCAGGTGTTGTCAAGAGGCTGGATACCATTCTTGGCTCATAAGGAGCTTATAAATATCCAGTTAAATTGTGAAGAGAATTTGGAAAATTGAAAAGGTGTAATGAGGCTATAAAGTAGAGCATCTTGATTGCAAATCTGGGCATTTGGGATCTAATTCTGCTGATAAGTGGGAGCTATGGGAGGTTTTTAGCCTGAGTGTTTTCTGGTCAAGACAGTTTTAGAAACATTAGCTTGTTTTCAAGAGTGGTTAGACTTGGAAGTTGAAGATAATTCACATCACAGAATATTCATGTGATAAAGGGATGTGAAAGATCATCCTGCCCATCATCCTCATTCGACACCCCAAGAAGCTGTGATGCTCATCATTGTTCTCTGACACCTGAGCAGTCCAGAATGGCTATCTATTGAATCACAGACCATGTCCTCACAATCTTAGACCATGTCCCCACTTTATAATGGGGACACACAGGCGTGTGTTGTAAAAGCTAAATATTGACAATTAAAGAAGAACTTGTGTAAGTCTCGGCAGTGTTCTTCCCCTTTTAAGGAGAGCACTTGAAATGCGGGCTCTGCTGCTTTCTGTATTCCTAACATGCAGAGCTTTTGTGAGGTGCGGCTTCCCGAAGGTACTGATTGCTTAGTAGCTTACACTAGGGAGCAGTGTCTGGAGGGAGATTTGGACAGGGCAAGCTGCATGTTCAGGCAGAGATTTCCAGCAGGTGAATTTGGCTTTGTTTATAATCTCTTTTATAAGATTATGAGTATACTCTCTTTTTCCTAGGTGTTTTCTTTTCCACAGTTAACAATATCTGTTTTCTGTTGGTTTAACCTTCTGACTCTAAATGAACAGCTGTTTTGTCTGTAGATTAACAGATTCAGTCAACAAAGCACACCAGTGCCTAGACAAAACAAAACTGCCTGTTAGATGAGTTGAACAACACCTTTTTCTATGTCCAACTTTCTACTCTAGAATATGTAACTGAATGTGAGATTTCCAGGTAAGAATTGTTTCTCAACCTTTATGTTTTCATTCTGCAATCATATGAAATTAAAGTTAAATAAAAAGCAAACAACAGATGAGATCTTTTTAATCTAACCAACTCCAAAGATATGCTATATGCACCCTGCTATGGTAGAAGCCATGGAACATTTTTTTTTTTTTTTTTTTTTTTGAGTTGGAGTCTCACTCTGTTGCCCAGGCTAGAGTCAAGTGACATGCTCTTAGCCACCACAGCCTTGACCTCCTGGGCTTAGGTGATCCTTCCTCCTCAGATTTCCAAGTAATTGGAACCACAGGCATGTGCCACCATGCCTGGCTAATTTTTTTTTTATTTATTGTAGAGATGAGTTCTTGTCATGTTGCCCAAGCTGGTCTCGAACCCCTGGGCTCAGGCAGTTCTCTGGCCTCTGCCTCTCAAAGTGCTGGGATTACAGGTGTGAGCCATAGCGCCCAGCCATGGCACACTCTTGGCTGCTATTATTTTGCTGTGTGTAACTTCCACCTTTGTAGCTTAAAATGGACCAACAAATCATAGGCACATATACAAGGTGGGACCCTCCAAACCCCGGAATTATCTTTTGGAGGGCAGGCCTCTTGTGATATAGGCTTCCCTTGTTAGGTAAGTGTTCTAGGAACTCATAGGCATCAGTGTTGTTGCGAGAGGCTGTGTTTGGCTTCAGTGGGGGTTTTTTTCAGTGTGTCTGCCTATTTCATGATGAGTGACTTACGAAAGCACCTGCCCACACCATGCCGAGTGTCCAGCAGTTTTTGACCAAAAAACGGCATGACCCCTTCCTATTCACCTGATCTTACCCTGAGTAATTTTTTGTTGTTGTTTCCCTGGATGAAAAATGTCCTCAAAGAGAAACTGTTGGCTGATGTGGAAGAGGTGAAGCAACAACAAAGCAACAGCAGAAGCACTAAAAGGCACCAAAATTGATGAGTTCAAAGACAGTTTTGAGCAGTAGAAAAAGTATCTTGGGTCGGGCGCGGTGGCTCACGCCTATAATCCCAACACTTTGGGAGTCTGAGGTGAGAGGCCTAAGCCCAAGGGTTCAAGACCAGCCTGGGCAACTTGGTGAGACCTCATCTCTACAATAAAGAAAAAAATTAGCCAGGCATGGTGGCACATGCCTGTAGTTCCAGCTACTTGGAAAGTTGAGGCGGGAGCATCCCCTGAGCCCAGAAGGTCAGGGCTGCAGTGGCTGTGAACATGGCACTATGCTCTAGCCTGGGCAACAGAGTGAGACTCCAACTCAAAAAAAAAAAAAGATAGATGTATTTCATCAAACAGAGAGTACCTTGAAGGTGACTGAAGACTGAAGGTTAAACATGTAAGAATAAATACACAATTTTTAATAAATAAATTCTGGGTTTTTGGGGGTTCCCTCTTGTATACCTAGTAACTTAGGTATTGGAAAGATCAAAAAATTCATATTACATGAAACAACTATTGAATAGAGGCATTGGGCTACCTGTATGTGAGTATGGATATATTTTATATATTAGTGATCTGTATAAATATAAGCTTGCTTGCTTTGTAAGAGTTTATAGGTTTGGACTAACAGAGGTGGAGTCAGTTTGGATATTTTGAATTAAGGAAATCAGCCATAAACTGAGAGAAAGAGAGACGATGATATTTTAGACATCTGCCTATGTTTTCACATTCGTGTTCTGTCCTATTTATTTTAGTGTGTCCCTGCCAGGTCCCTGTCCCTCCCCCCGCCACCCCATTTGTTTTTACATTCAGCACTTTGGAATTAGAATGACTTATTGGTGGAACACGGTTCTTCGGCAGTATTTTCTAATTCAGAGTATGAATGTGTGGATATAACAATACAAATATGTACACAGTATCAGAAGCAGAGCTGGCTAAATGATTGGGAATTATGCTAAGCCCTGCAGCATTTTAATGCTTTTGCTTTTACAATAGGGCTGCCATTGTGAAAACACAACACTGCTCACATTGCCCGTTGTTGCAATAGTGTTCAGCTGCATACACCTCTCAGCACCTCATTAAGTTGCAGATATTCTGTTTTCAGTATTCCTCATTATTAAAATAATTTATGTTGAGAACAGTTTAAGATGTGATTTTTCTTTGTATTCCAGAAAAATCTTAAGCATGTCACTTAAATCCAGAAACAGAAATATATTGTCTAGGACATATTTTGTCTTGGTTTATACACTGAAATCTAGTAGGTTTTTTTGTTTTTATTTATTATTTGAGTTGGAGTCTCACTCCGCTACCTAGGCTGGAGTGCAGTGGCACACTCACGACAACCCCAGCGTTGACCTGCTGGGATCCACTGATCCTTCTGCCTTAGCCTTCCAAGTAGCCGGAACTACAGGCACATACTACCACATCCGGGTGAATTTTTAAAATTTTATTTTATTATAGAGACGAGGTCTCACCAAGTTGCCCGGGCTGGTCTCGAACCCGCAGGCTCAGGCAATCTACTCGCCTCGGCCTCCTAAAATGTTGGGATTGCAGGCTGAGCCATTGAGCCTAGCCGGTCTAAGTGGTTTAAAACATAGTTAATATACCCTTCCAGTGCTTAGAAACGTCACCCATTTTAATTGTTCTAGTTTCATCCTCTGTAAAATGGAGCAATTAAGAACTCACAGAAGATTCTATGACATGCTATACATCAAACATATACAATGATGTCTGGCACTTAGTAAATCCTCAATTATCCTATATTTTTCTTATTCTCTTCTTGGATGTGTTCTTTGAAAAAGGAATTGGTATAAAAAAGCTTTGAGAAGATAGATATATCCCAGATTAGGCTACCTCTGAAACATCTTGTTCTAGAGCTTTTGATTTTTTTTTTGCATGTATATATTTATGAATGCTAGCAGGAATTATGCACATACAATTTAAATCTTGGGTTATTTTGCTTTTTCACATGCAATGTAAATTTAGAAAACTGGCTGTTTCCTCTGGATTTTTTTTTTAACTTTTCATTCTTTTTTTAAATGCAAAATTTTGAGCACATGTGAAAGTAGAATAGGAAAATCAACCCCCTATGTACCTCTCACTCAACCTCAGTAATGATCAAGTCTAGTCACTGTTGTTTCTGGATAAGCCTGAAAAGCAAGATCTTTATCTTATTTATTTCTGACAAGGCACTGTAGATTTGTTGTTTATCCCCTTTACTGATCTATAAGGTAACGTGCATTGCATGTTACTCATTGACTTTTATATATTTAAAACATCATTTTATTAGTACCACATAATTCCTGCATTCCCCCCCCCAAAAAAAAACGTTCAGAATTTGATTAAAGATGAATTTTAAAAGTTAATTTATTTTAATTTAAAAAGAAAAGTAGGCAAGCTGTTTTCAGAATTAATAGCCATTTCTAATTCTCATTGTCTTTGTCCACTAACTGTTTTCAGCCTTGTATTAGCCACATTTGATTTTGTGTTCTTGAAATACCTTTGGTCATTTGGAATTGACTTGTGTATGAATATGACTCTTGGCCTTGATCACCTGTCCTTGACCACCTGTTTGCAAAAGGGACTTCTTCTAGGTCCTTCCATTTGCCCTTAATGTTGGGAATTTGAAGTACTGTGACGATATATGTCTTAAAGAAATATTTTTATATTTCTCTGCATATATAACTACATGTTCTTGGCTTTCTTAAATATCATCAGTGTCTTTTCTTGCTCTGTGTATCTAACAGCTTAAATGTCATCTTGTTTGAGATCAATATATTTCCAACTTGGAGAGACAGAGAGAGAGAGAGAGAAGAGAGACTTCAGATTTTCTAAAATTAGAACAGAAATCTTCTTATGGTGACCAAGCTTTACATTTCTGCAGTGGATAAAACTGATTAGGTTGCCAATGATAACCTTTCAATATGGATCCAAGATTGTTTCTACTCCTCTTCTTTTCTGGCTGTTAACATTTGGAATTTCTTTAGTTCTCTTTTTAAAAATACATATTTTATGTGCTGATAGATTAACTTTCAAAGATAAAACATGGATTTATGGCCAAGTAGGTAGGCTACTTTTTTCAGGTTCCCTGGCCCAACTTAATGGGCTCTTTTAGGTGAAGTGAGAGCCTGGCTTGTTATTCTTCCTAAATGTCTTTATCGTCTGAGTGTTTATTCACATTAATCTACAGTTTCTTACAGCAGATGTTACTATTTGTATAAGTTGCCCCATCTACTTGGAGGAACAATATTGAAAGTAACTGAGATGCTTATTTTTCTCAAAAGCTCATACTCCGATAACTATTTAGAATGTTCTATTTAAGAGCTGAGTTCATAATACTTAATGGGAGCTTAATGTATACTGAATTTCCCTAAATGACTGGATTTGGATCTTAACCAGAAATATTCAATAATCACTTATTAGACACTTACTGTGTTGTCACAGAGTTGGCCATTGTTGAGGGAGCACAAAAATGAATCATATTGTCCCTGCCTTCAAGAAGTGTATATTCTCATATGACAGGATGGTTCATAGGTAGAAGAAGAGGTAGAAAGTGGTCAGTGATCAGTTCAAGTGATAAGGCAAAGCGGATGACGAAGTGGTGGTTTGATAGAATAGTCTAGGCACAGAGGATGAAGGGATCACACAGAGGGTGTTTGTGAACCAACTTTTGAGCTGGTCCTTTTTTCTTGGGTTTTATTCAGTCGAAAGGAGTTTAAAGCTACTCAGGTAGCTTATGTTTAGAAATGGGTCTGATTTTAGGAGACCAGGGATCACTTTGTATCTGAATGCACATGCCAAGACTCACAGGAGTTAGAGGTCACCACGCAGCCCCTGTCGGGTTCTGTCTTGTCTGTCGGTCTGTCTCTCATCCTTGCTTTTCTCTCTGCACGTGTTTCTATTTTCTTTCCCTAGACCAGCTGGATGCCTAGTTCGCGTTCACCCTGGGTTTTGACATGTCACCTCTGGCTCTGACTTATCCTCACCTCCAATCAAGTTTCCTCTTCTTTCTTTCCTTCCTGTCTCTCTATTGAGAGAGTCTATGTACGTTCCTTCAAAGCTCTCGAGGAGAGAATGCAGTATATAGTTTGCTTTCCTCTGGCTCTAATCTGCTATGGAGATGAAACTGTGAAACTGAAGTACAGTCACCGACAAGTCCTTCGGAGGGCCGAGGGCAGGAGCGCCACAAAGAGGAGTGGGAGTTGGCAGCCCCCTAATAGCCTTAAAGCCAAAGATAATGAATGAGGGGCCCTAGGGAGGCTACAGTTCACCAGATTATGTTTCCTACTTTTCGGGAAAAATGCCTTTTCACCGGGCATGTGGTAGAGATGTACTTGACACAAATGTAAGGCCCACTGTGATAAATACCAGAAGCATGCCCAAGAGGGCTTGGCATTGTTGCGCTGTGAGCGGAGGTTTGTCTATGTTGGGGGGGGGATCCTAATGGGCTTGGACATTTGAGTGTGGTGTCAGAGATCTGAGGCAAGAGTGTGTTTGGAACACAGTGTATGTATTTATACAGCGACCGCTCTGTGTGGCTGTCATTTAGGAAGATGTGTAGGAATTGAGGACAGCTTCTTTTTCGGGTAGCTTGACACAGGCCTGGATTTGCTGCTACTTTATTGACATATATATTAATATAGCTTTAGTTATCTCGAGTTCCACCCCCTTTTTAAAAATAATCAAGAAAATACTCATAATTGGGTTCTACCAAAGAAATATTTTAAAAAAGAAGGGAAGCGTGAGAGTTGGGATTTGCTAATGTTGTATTAGCAAATTATTAGCACTGTGTGTTGTGTCAGCAACCCGTGTATTGTATATGTGTTAGAAAACACATGAAGATTAAATAACTTAAGGAACTCATATTTTTATTTCCTATGTTAAGATTTAAGATGCTGCAAAAAAACAAATTAAAACATCGAACTGATGCTTGTAATTAAAATAGTCCTCTCTTATCTGCAGGAGATACATTCCAAGAACCCAGTGGATGCTTGAAACCACAGCTAGTACTAAACAAACCCTCTGTGTACTATGTTTTTCCCTACACATAACAGCTATGATAAAGTTGAATTTATAAATTAGGCACAGTAAGAGACAGACAACAATAAGTAATAATAAAATAAAGCAATTAAGGCAATATGCCAGCATCAATACTTTTGTGACTTGGGGCTATCATTAAGTCAAGTAAGGGTTACTTGAACATAAGCAATGCATCAGCAGTGACTAACAGGCAGGTAGCATGGACCATGTAAATACACTGGGCAAAGAGATGATTCACATCCTGAGTAGGATAGGTATGATATTTCATCATGCTGTTCAGAATGGCGCACAATTTAAAACATACTGTTTATTTCTGAAACTTTCCATGTAATGTTTTCAGACCCTAGTTGACCTTGGATAACTGAAATCATGGAAAGTGAAATCATGAATAAGGGGGGATGACTGTAATTTTGATGACTAGTCAGAAACTTATAGCCATGAGGACATTTGTGTTTCTAATTATTTTAATTTTTACTCTTGAATAGAATGATGAACTGTGCTGTGTTTCCAACATAGAAATGCTTATTCGCCTCTGGATGTATATTGGAGCTACTTAATAAATACCTAGACATAATATTGGGACATTTTGTCAGAACTTTAATATGTTTATTTCATTTTGTGTTTTGTTTTGTTGTTTGCTTTCTGCGTTGGAAGTTGCTTGTGCTATGGTAATCACTTTATTTGCAGGGTCTTGTGCTTCAGAAGACATTTTGTTACCTTGACTGTTCATGTTGTTCCCCCTTTAGGTAAACATCCTAGTTTTATTTTTATTTTCTATTCTTTTAAAGTCAGAGTCTCACTCTGTCGCTGAGGCTGGAGTGCAGTGGCACGCTCACGGCTACCACAGCCTTGACCTTCTGAGCTCAGGCAATCCTTCCATCCGTCTTCCAAGTCACTGGAACTACAGGTGCATGCCAGCACGGCCAACTAATATTTTTGATTTATTGTAGAGATGAGGTCTTACCAAGTTGCCCAGGGAGATCTTGAACCCCTGGACTCAGGCAATCCACTTGCTTCTGCCTCCCAATTGCTGGGATTACGTACAGGTGTGAGTCACTGCATCCAGCAACATTTTGGTTTTAGGACATCAAAATGATATTATCCTTGACAAATTCAAATGAATACCTTTTCACCTGTGAGTAAAAGTAACTGAATCATGTTGCAGTTACTGCTTCCATTTTAATGACCAGGCAATAGGCAAAATATGCATGAGCTTCATGTGGTTCAGATTTGATAATTTCCAAATCTATCTGTCACTCCACATCATAATAACAAATTGTCATTGTCAGCATTACGGAGAGAGAAGCAGAGGAAATAACACGCATGTCCTAGATTTCATGGTGGGAATTGGAAGTAACTTCTGTGTTTGACTGTGTTGGGCTCTAGTAGGGAGAAACCCCTCTTCACTAATTTTGTTAATTTGCAATTCTACCTGCTTAGAAATTGTCAAATTAATAAGTGACCACTCTGTTGCACCGGATATTAACCATAGGAATCTGAACTTGACATGCAACCAGCAGGAAAAAGAGATCCTTTTCTTCTAGTAATCAATTTGTACCCTACCATTTGTTGGTTTAAATAGAAAAGAAGGAAGCATGATGTGACTGTGCCTGCTGCAAGGTTTATAGAAAACTGAAAACTCCTGAGGAAATTCTCAGCAGGGCAATATTTCTGTGAAGTTGCAGCTAGAATCCCTTTAGAAAAATGCAGTAACTCACACTTTACTGCACATAAAGTCATGTCTCTCAGGGTGAACTCTTTAGTGGCACAGAGTTTATGACTCATGAGAGCTATACTTTTGTGATCTAATAAACAAGTAAAGGTGGTGGGAGAATTATATTTCTGTACAAAAAGCCACTTCACCTTTCATTATTTAGAAAAAAGCCATGGGGATATTCAATTTTTAGTGGCATTTTTTAGTTGAGCATTTTCTGGAACCTCAAATGCATGTATTGAGGTGTTGAGATACTTAACAAAATAAAATAAAGAGAAGGTAGCGGTATCCCTTTGGAGCTGGGTTACTGGCAGCGTTTTGAAGAATAACTTTCTCAGGACCCATTCAGGATTCTAATTCAGAATCACCTCCCCTTCTTTTTGAAGACAGTGCTTCCCTCTGTTGCCCAGGCTAGAGTGCAGTGGCACAATCATAACTCACTACAGCCTCGACTTCCCAGGCTCAAGCGATCCTCCTTTCTCGGCCTCCCAAATAACTGGGACTACAGGCATGCGCCACTATGCCTGGCTGATTTTTTTTATAGAGATGGCATCTTGCTATTTTGCCCAGGCTGGTCATGAACTCTTGCCCTCAAGCAATCCTCTCATCTCAGCCTCCCAAAGTGCTGGGATTAGAGGTGTGAGCCACCATGCCCAGTTTAAGATCCTTTTTGTGTGTATTCTCCTAGCATATACCTTCACAGCTAAGTTTATCCCATGCTTCCACATTGATATCTTATTTTTTAATTTTTAATTTTCTGAATACACTTTTTTAAAGAGAAATTTTAGGTTTATAGAAACATGGAGAGAAAGGTACAGAGATTTCCCATATTGTCTGCTCATAGGCATGCACAGACTCCCACCTTATCAACATCCCCTACCAGCATGGGACATTTGTTACAGTCTATGAACCTACACTGACACATCATTATCACCCAAATTCCATAGTTTACCTTAGGGTTCACTTTTGGTGGTGTACATTCTGTGGGTTTGGACAGATGTCGCATAACATGTAGCCAGCATCGTAGTATCCTAAGAGGAGATTCACTGCCACTACCCTCTGTGCTCTGCGTTGTCACCCCCACTTCCCTCAACTCCAGGCAGCCATCCATCTTTTTACTGACTCTCTAGATTTACATTTTCTAGAATGTCATATAGTGGGTGTCATACAGTATGGGCCATTTTCCAATTAGCTTCTTGCACTTAGCAGTATGCATTTAAGTTCATCCCTGTCTTTCCATGGCTTGATACCTTGTTTCTTTTTAGTGCTGATTAATATGCCATTGTCTGGATGCACCCCGTACTTTATTTATCTCAGTGCCTTATTTTTTAACTGATTTTTCTTGGGGCTAGGACAAAGGTGAGGTGAATGGGGCGCTCAGGAATCAAGATAAAAATATCTGAATGTGATATTTTAAAAATAAAAATTAAGCCAGGCACAGTGGTTCATGCCTGTAATGCCACCACTTTGAGAGGCCAAGGTGGGAGCATTACTTGAACCCAGGAGCTCGAGACCAGCCTGGGCAACATAGCGAGACCTGGTCTTTACAAAAATTCAAAAAATTAGCCAGGTGTGGTACAGTACACCTGTAGTCTCAGCTTGGGAGGTTGAGATGGAAGGATCGCCTGAGCCCAGAAGGTTGAAGCTATGGTAAGTTGTTGACTGGGCCACTGCATCCAGCCTGAGCAACAGAGTGAGATTCCTGACTCAAAAAAAAAGCAAAAAAAAATTATGATGAACAAAATATCAACATTTTAAATAAAGAAAGGATTGTGCTGAGGCCTCTGAATATCCCTCATAATCATAAGCAAAATTCCCTGTATCTTATAACTCACACCATGGACGTGGTTATCTTGCTCAGAAACTTGGTTCTCCCCAAAAGGAAGGCACTGTTTTCCCTGTAGCCTTCTCAGAAGTTCTTATTCACAATCCTATAGCACTATGTTTAGAGATGGAAATGGATGCCTTCCTCTTCAACCACTCTCAAAACACTCTTCCCAGCCGGGCTCGGTGGCTCAGCCTGTAATCCCACGCCTTGGGAGGCTGAGGTGAGTGGATTGCCTGAGCCCGCGGGTTCGAGACCCGCCTGGGCAAGCGAGACCTCATCTCTACAATACATCAAAAAATTAGCCGGGCAT
>CAUYQG010122645.1:0-10241 GCA_963574415.1 Tarsius wallacei | reverse complement strand
GCAAGACCTCATCTCTACAATAAATCAAAAATTTAGCCAGGCGTGGTAGCGCGCGCCTGTAGTTCCAGCTACTTGGAAGGCTGAGGCGGAAGGATAGCCGGAGCCCAGCGGGTTGAGGCTGCGGTGGCCGGGAGCGGCCACTGCAATCCAGTCTGGGTGACAGAGTGAGACTCCAACTCAAAAAAAAAAAAAAAGAAAAAAAAAGGAAATGACAAAAAGTATATAGATAAAAAGCGAAAATTCCGATTCACATCACACAATTTGCACTTGGCTCAGAAAAAATAAGTGAAATGATAGTACACGTATAAGTTAGAATTTTTAATGTGGGGGAAGAAGTTCTCACCACGCCTCTGAGGGAAGAGGAAGTCTCAGCAAGAATTACTTTCAATTTATGACAGAATGTCAATGATGTTGACTGCCTCCAGATCTCCAGCACCGAGCACTACTGCTGAGAGCATGTTCTGGCTGTTCCAATGTCTCCTGCTCATCTTCTGCCTCGGCCCAGGTAAATGCTGATGCTGATCCAGGTAGTCACTGAGTGACTCCCTGGTTTTGTGCAGCTTGCTCAATCTAAATCAACTCTGTAGGGATGTCTGCCTGGCCCTCTGCCAGGGAAGTGGGACAGGGGTGGGCTCAAAAGGCAGATGTTGCAGTGGTGCCTGATAAAATACTACCTCCTCTCAACTCTGGATGCTATGGGCCTGAGATGGTTCACAGTGAACAATTGCAACTGTGTCTGCATTTGAGAGATTTAATTGCTGAGCATAGGAAATGAGTTTTTGCAAACAAGACTTATGGTTTCTGGCCAGCATACTGTGTTATAAAGAGTATCGAGATCAGGAAAATGATTCCTCTTCCCTTTAGCTGCTATCTTGCTGTGTAAGCTCAGGGAGGTTACTTGCCCTTCCTTGACCTCACTGTCCTCATCTAAAATGTTAAAAACCTATGATTCAGTAGAGCTAAAATTTCTGGACCCAACCAAAAGCACTAGCAGTAGTCCCCTCACCTTTTGCTAACTGCGAAAACATTAGGTCTGTAGCTCTTCCTTCTTTTGATGCAAATCAGGACTAGCAATACTTTATACGTATCAGTGAGAAAGGAATGAACTGATCCAGCCGGCTTCTTGTTCCTCACCTGTTTGTTACATGGAGAACATGAAGGTATGTGTCATGTTTCGGGAACCACAAGTGGTCCACTGGGGCTAAAGTGTAGCATTCAGGGAGAGATGGGGCAAGAGACCAGACAGGAAATCTAGCACAGAGCTACCCCAGGGCAGTTGGTAAAAATAACTAGCATGCACTGAGTGTGTATTCTGTTTCAAGCGCTGTGCTAAGTACTGTACACATGTTATAAATCTCATGACAATTCTACGAATTGATACTATTATCCCAATTTTAAAATGAAGCGTTGAAGCTAAATTAATTCAAATAATTGGTCCAAATTTCAGTATCCAGCACAAAGCTCTTGCAATAGTTCTGAGAAACAATGACAGTTGAACAAGCACGGCAGCAGCACAAGAGAGAGAAGGGACGGACGCAAGAGATGGCATAGATGTACAGGTAACGAGACTAATTGGCAATGGAAATGAGGGGAGAGGAGGATTCATGAAGTTATTTAATAAACATTCACCAAGCACCTACTGAATGCCTGGTGCTGTTTTAGTTCATGAGTTTGCATCATGAACAAAGCAGGCAAAAATTCCTGCTCTCATAGAGTTAACATTTTAGCAGGGGAGACAAGTCATAAACAAGATAAGTAAGTAAAATAGCACCTTGGATAGTGAGGAGAAGTGATAAGAAGGAAATGGCAAGGAGGAAACAAATCAAGCACAGAAGAGTGATATGAAATATGGTCCAAAGGGCAGTCAGATTTCAGACAGGGTAGCCAAAGAGGGTGACAAAATTGGGAGTGAGGAGCAGTCACGGGGAGGAGTTCAATTTTGGAGCTACTGATTTTAAGATGACAGTGTGATAGCCACAAAATGGTTTTCTGAAAGCCACTGGAAACTTAGGCCGAGGAGTAGGGCTGGAGACCTGAAAGTCAACAGTAGGGAGAAAAGTGGAATGGGGACAGGACTTTGGGATACATATATACACACAATGCAGAAAGAAAGAGAATTCTGTCATTCATTCACGAGCCACTTCCTGGTTTGGGGGCAGAGACTCAAGTCTTTGCCTCATTTTTACCACCTTGAAAAACTAAACCCAACTCTAGAATGAAATACCTTGAATGTCCTTGTGTTAAACAAACTTCTCTCCTCCTCATTTCCATGGATACTTCTTGTAACAACCCTATGAAACATACACTGTGCCAATCCCCACTTCACAGATGAAGAAAGAAGGCATGAACAATTGCTTACTTAATGTCTCACAGTTATGGGGGGAGGCAGGGATGTAGAGAGAGAAACAAACCTGAATGTGTTTACAGGCGGCAGATGCAGGTGTTCTGAGGTCCAGAGGACAGCAGTGGCTGCTAGAATTGGAAATCAGGAGGCCCCGCTCCAGGGTCTGTGCTGCTGAGCTTACGCACTGCTACTGTGGTTACATATTCACACAAATGCATATATAATCAGAAAATGTGAGGCTAGGAAGAGAATAAACAGGGTGCCATGGCAGGAAAAAACCAAGGAGACCTGCTCTGGACTCAGTGATGAGGAAAGGACTTTCTGGAAAAGTAGATCTCATCTGATATTTAAAGGAGGTGAAAAATTAAACAGGAGAAGTCAAATGAAGAAGAATTCAAGGCAGAGGGAATCTTATGTTCAAAGGCCTTGAAGCAGGGAAGTTTGGAGTGATTTAGGAAGGGCAAAAGACCCTGTGGTAAATGAAATTAATCTGGATAATCACTACAAAGGAAAATTACTTACACCAGCCTACATCCTTTTAAGTGGGTTGGACAACATTCTGAATTATTTTAGAAAAATTAGCTAAAAAGACAAACCATGTTGAAAAATAATCTCATTCCCTTTAACTCAAGCCCTGGGTGGCAAAGTTAACAGAACAAAACTGTAATTATAACTGAAGTCAAACATCATGATGTCCTGGAGAATATGAATCTTATTTGTTTCTCCATTTTATTTTTTCTAAATGGAAACTTGTCAGACCTCCATGTGCATATAAATTACTTGGGGATCTTATCAATATGCTGCTTCTGGCATGGGGACTGCATTTCAACAAGCTCCCAGGTGACACCAATACTGCCTGTGCATGGACCACACTTTGAGTAACAAGGTTCTACATTCCATTGAACTTCAGTAACACTGGGATTGGTGGGAGGGAGAGATAGGAACGAATTCTCTGAGTGTGTTTGCAGGAAGCAGATAGGGGTATTTTGAGGCCCAGGAGAGGACAGTTATTGAAAATGTAGGTAAAGCCAATATGTGTGGGCTGACTCTGAGGTTGAGTCAAAAATATGCAAAGCTATTCTGCGAAGAGCGTTAACTACTCTCTACCAGTCATCCACACTATCACATGTTTGTTGTTGCTCACAGACAGTGAGAGCTTTTGACATGTCATCATCCTCAGACACACTTGTATTTTTCCATCTCTCACAGAATCTGCAATCTGTCCCTCAATGTGATCTCTAGCCTTTCATGCCTCTGTTTTATGTCCCTTCCCCCAGGTCAAGCTTCACTTGTTTGTCTATCTACACTCAAACTTTTTTTAAAATTAAGGTGAACTTTATGTAACACAAAACAATTTTAAAGTGTGCAATTCAGTACATTCACAATGTTGTGAAACTCCCACTTCTATTATTTTTAAACATTTTCATCACCCCAAAAGAAAACCCCACATCCACTAACCCCTGCCCTCCAGCCTTGGCAAACACCAATCTGCTTTCTGTCTCCATGAGTTTCCTGTTCTGGATATTTCATCTATCCAGAAATTAAATCACATAATATGTGACCTTTTACGTCTGACTTCTTTCACCTAGTATGTTTTCAACATTCATCCATGTGGTATCATGTACTTCATTCCTTTTTATTGCTGAATAATGTTCCATCATTTGTGTATACTACATTTTATTTATCCATTCATCTAAGGATGGACATTTGGGTTGTTCCACCTTTTGGCTCTTGTGAATAGTGCTGCTGTGAAGACTTGTGTATGTGTGTCTGACTACCTGTTTTCAATTCTTCTGGATTATCCATAGGAATGAAATTGCCTGGTATTGGCAAACTGTTTTCCACAATGGCTATTATTTTACATCCCCACTAGCTATGTACACTGGTTATAATTTCTCTATGTCCTCGTCAACATTTGTTGTTTTCCTTTTTAAAAAACATACTGTCATCCTAGTAGGTGTGAAGTGCTGTCACATTGGGTTTTGATTTACATCTTACTAATGACGATGATTTTGAGTATCTTTTCGTGTATTTATTGGCCATTTGTATATCTTCTCTGGAGAAATGTCTATTCAAGTTCTTCGCCCATTTTAAATTAAAATGTCTTTTTGTTGTTGAGTTATAAGAGTTCTTTCTATATCCTTGACACTTTCCCCTTATCATATATGTGATTTGCAAATATTTTCTCTCATTCTACTTGTTGAATAATTCTTTGATGCACAAAAGTTTTTAATTTTAATGAAGTACAATTTATCTATATATGGCTTTTCTTACTCATGCTTTTGGTGTCATATCCAAGAATCTATTGCCAGATCCAAGTTCATGAATATTTACCATTATGTTTTCTTTTAAGAGTTTTATAGTTTTAGCTCTTATATTTAGGTGGTCAATACATTTTGAGTTAATTTTTGTACATAGTGAGAAGTAGGTATCCTACTTCATTATTTTACATGCAAGATATCCGGTTGTCCCAGCACAGTCTGTTGAAGAGATCATTTTTTTCCTATTGAATAGTCTTGGCACTCCTGTTAAAAAAAATTTGACCATAAGCGTATGGGTTTATTTCTGGATTCTCAATTCAATTTTATACAGACATCTATATGTCTATCTTTATGCCAGTGCCATACTATTTTGGTTACTATAGCTGCATCAGTTTCAAAATTGGGAAGTGTGAGCCCTCCAATTTTGTTTTTCTTGTACAATATTGTTTTGGCTATTTGGGTTTTGTGCAACCTCACTTGAATTTGAGGATTGGCTTTTCCATTTATGAAAAAAATTACTGAAATTTTGATAAGAATTGTATTAAACATAGATTGTTAGATAGTTTGGGGTAGTATTGCTATATTAATATTTAGTCTTCCAATTCATGAACAGGGGATATCTTTCTTTTTATTTAGATTTTCTTTATTATTTTTTTTCAGGATTTTTTTTTTTTCAGTGTATAAGTATTAAACTTCCCTGGCTAAATTATTACTAGATATTTTGTCCTTTTGCATGCTATTGTAAATGAAATTACTAACTACTTTTTCAGATTGCTCATTGCTAGTGCATAGGAACACAAAAGACTTGCATGTTGATATTGTATACTGCAACTTTGCTGAATTCATTCATTAGCTCTGATCATTTTTTGTGGATTCTTTAGAATTATCTATCTACAAGGTAGTGTCATCTGTGAATAGAAACAGTTCAACTTCTGTTTCTGTTGAGATATCTTTCATTTCTTTTTCTTGCCTAATTACTCTTGCTAGAACATCCAGTACAATACTGAATAGAGGTAGTGAAAGTGAGCATTGTTGCCTTTTCCTGATCTTAGTTGGAAGGCTTTGATCTTTCATCCTTGAGTAGAATGTTAGCTGTGGATTCTCATAATTGCCTTATATCAGAAAGTTCACTTCTATTTGTAGATTCTCAAGTGTTTTTATTTAAAAGGGTGCTGGATTTTTTCACATGTTTACTCTGCGTCAACTAAGATGGTCATATGTCTTTTTTCCTTCATTCTGTTAATATCATGTATTGCATTGATTGATTTTCATATGTTGACATACTCTTGCATTTTGTAGATAAATTCCACTTGACTATGGTGTATAATCCTCTTAATATGCTGTTGGATTCACTTTGTTAGCATTCTATGAGAATTTTTACAACTATATTCATAGGGGACATTGGTCTATAGTTTTCTTTTTTTCTGATGTCTTTGGCTTTGGTATCAGTGTAATACTAACCTAATAAAATGAGGTAGGAAGTGTTTTTCTCCTCTTTTTGGTGGGGGGGAGATGAAGAGTTTGGGAATGATTGATGTTACTTTTTAGGTAACTAGTAGAATTCACCAGTGAAGCCAACTGATTTCTTTTTCAGGAACTTCTTGGTTACTGATTCAGTCACTTTTCTTATTATAGGTCGTCTCAGATTTTTCATTTCTTCTTGAGTCACTCTTGGTAGTTTATCTGTTTCTAGGAATTTGTCTATTTCATCTAGATTGTTTAATTTTTTAAACATATGGTTATTCAGAGTGTTTTCTTAGAATTCTTTTTATTCTTATTTCTCTAATGTTCATAATAATGGCTCCACTTTCATTTTAGTAATTCGAGTCTTTCTCCTTGTTTCTTAGCCAATTTAACTAAAAGTTTGACAATTTTGTTGATCTTTTCCAAGAGCCAACTTTTGGTTTCCTTGATTTTCTCTATTGTCTTTCTATCCTCTATTTTATTTCTCTCTGCTCTAATATTTATTATTTTCTTCATCCTGATAGCTCTGAGTTTATGTTTTGGTTCCATGCTCTTCTTAGTTCCTTAAGGTATAAAGCTAGGTTATTGATTTGATAGCTCCCTTCTTTCTTAATGTAGGCACTTACAACTATAAATATCCATCTGAACATTGCTTTTGTAGTATCCCATAAGTTTTAGTGTGCTTTGTTTTTGTTTTCACTTGGTCTCAAGGTATATTCTAATTCTTCTTTGACTTATTGGTTATTTTAGACTATGTTGTTTAATTTCCACATACGGGGGGGCAAAAAACCCTGGAATTTGCTTATTAAAAATTGTATATTAATACCAAAAACATGGAACCAATCATGCTGCCCATCGAAAGCACTAGATTTAAAAAAAAAATGTGGTACATATACATGACAGAATATTATGCAGCCATAAAGAAGGACAAAATTATGAACTTTGCGGCAACTTGGATGGACTCGAAGTCTATAATACTGAGCGATCTATTACAGAAACAAAAAACTGAGCACCACATGTTCTCATTCATAAGTGGACCTTGAACAATTATCATAATACCATAAGAAAGGGATTGGCAGTAGTGGGAAACTGCCAGGGAAGGGGGGGCACACCTCATCAACAAGGATGCCTGCATAACAAACATTTGCATACCTAACCCTGAATTGTACCCCACATCTTTAAAATTAAAAAATTAAAAAAATAAAAATTGTGAACTTATTCTTACATGTTTAAACTTCATCACCTTCAAAGTACTCTCCATTTGATATAATACACCTGTCAAGATGCTTTTTCCACTGCTCAAAACAGTTTTTGAACTTATCTATTTTGATGCCTTTTAATATTTCTGCAGTTTTTTGTTTCACCTTCTTCCACATTGGCAAAACATTTCCCTTTGAAGACTTTTCGTCCAGGGGTGAAAAAGTCACTCAGGGCAAGATTGAGTGAATAGAGAGGATGGGGCATAGGGGTCATTCTGGTTTTGGTCAAAAACTGCTGTACACTCAGTGTGGTGTGGGCAGTTGCATTCATAAATCACCCATCATGAAATGGGCAAATGTATTTAAAGAATCTCCAAAAACAAATTCACTGAAACCAAACACAGCCTCTCACAACAACACTAGCTGGTACACTTATACCAAGGGTTCCAAGAACACTGACCTAGTGGGGGAAGCCTGTACTACAAGGGAATCAAAAATTGTTTCTGGGTTTTTGTGGGTCCCCCTCAAATTTGTGAATTTTCCAATTTCCTTCTGTTCCGATTTCCAGTTTAATTCCATTGTGGTCAAAGAAGACTCTTTACATAATTTGAGCTTTTAAAAATGTATTTAGACTTGTTTCATGTCCTAACATATGGTCTATCCTAGAGAATAGTCTATGTGCGTTTGAGGAAAATGTGTATTCTATTGTGTTTGGATGGTGTGTTCTATGTATATCTGTTAGATCTATTAATAGTTGGATTTTAATGTTTTTCAAGTTTTTTATTTCTTTATTTATCTTCTGTCTAGTTGTTCTAACCATTATTGCATGTGAGGTACTAAAATCTCCAACCATTAAAATGTAAAACGGTCTATTTCATCCTTAACTTTTATTAATATTTGCTTCATATAGTTTGGTGATATTGTTTGGTGCATGTGTGTTTATAATTGTCATAACTTCCCACTGGGTTGACCCTTTTATCAATATATAATGTTCTTTTTTGTCTTTAGTGATAGTTTTTTTTTACTTAAAGTCTATTTGCTGATATTAGTATAGCTACTCCAACTCCCTTTTGGTTACTATTTGCATGGGATACCTTTTTCAACTTTTTACTTTCTACTTATTTATGTCTTTGAATCTAAAGTAGTCTCTGTAGGTAGCAAATAGTTGAATCATGTTTTTAAAACCCATTCTGCCCACCTCTGCATTTTAATGGAATAGTTTATTTACATTTTATGTAATTACTAATATGTAAGAACCTACTTCTTATATTTTTCTGTTTGTTTTCTAGATGTCTTATATTTTCCCCCTCAATACCTTCATTACACTATTCTTTTGTGTATAACTGATATTTTTTAGTTTTGACTTTTTTCTGTATATTTTTACTTATTTTATTAGTTGCTATCCTGGAAATTTTTTTTTTTTTTTTTGAGTTGGAATCTCACACTGTCGCCCAGGCTGGAGTGCAGTGCACACTCACAGCCACCTCAGCACGCTGACCTGCTGGGCTCTGGCAATCCTACCACCTCAGCCTTCCAAGTAGTCAGAACTACAGGCGCGCACTACCATTCCCGGCTAATTTTTTCATTTATTGTAGAGACGAGGTCTCACCAAGTTTCCCAGGCTGGTCTCGAACTCGGGGGCTCAGGCAATCCACTCGCTTCAGCCTCCCAAAGTGCTGGGATTACAGGCTGAGCCACCAAGCCCAGTCAATCTCTTCAACTTTTAATAAGGTATTTTGAAATCATACCACCTCGGCTTCAATAGTCTACAAACACTGTGCTCTTATATTATTTCATTCTGCCTCTTTTATGTTGTTGTCACAAAATACATCTTTGTACATGTGTACTCATTAACATAGATTTATAATTATTGTTTTATTCATTTATCTTTTAAATTATGTAGAAAAAAAGGAATTGCAAAGCAAAAATACAAGAATGCTGGCCTTTGTATTAATTGATGTAGTTACCTTTACTTGTATTCTTTACTTCCTGACAAGACTTTGAGTTCTTTTCTAGTGTGATTTCATTTCCGTCTGAAAGATTTCTTTAGTGTTTCTTATGGTACAGGTCTACTAGCAATAAACTCCATCTGCTTTTGTTTACCTGGGAATGTTTTAATCTTTTCTTCATCTTTGAAGGATAGTTTTGTCAGATGTAGAATTCTTGATTTTTTTTTCTCTCAGCACCTTAAATATGTCACTGCTTTCCATTATCCATGTATTTTTTCTGAGAAATTGGCTATTGATTTTATTGAGGACCACATGTACATGACAAGTTGCTTTCTCTTGCTGCATTCAACCTTCAGTCTCTCTTTTTTATTCCATAGTTTGATTATAATGTGTCTTGCTGTGGATCTCTTTGTTTTTATCCTTGAAGTTCATTGAATTTCGTGGCTGTATAGATTCATGTCTTTTATCAAATGCAGGAAATGTTGGTCCTTATTTTCTTCAAATATTATTTCTTCTCTCTTTTCTCTCCCCTCTTGTTCTTGGACTTCCATTAAGTTTTATTTAGTATGTTTGATGGTGTCCCACAAGTCTCTTAGTCTTTGTATATTTTTCTTCACTCTTCATTCTTTTTTTCTTTTTCTTCTCAGATTGGATACTTTCAACTAATCCTGAATCAAATTAGCTGGCTCTTTCTTCTGCCTGGTCTAATCTTTTGTTGAAATCCTTTAGTAAACTTTTTATTTCAGTTGTATTTTTTTCAACTCCAGAATTTCTATTTGGTTCCTTGTTATAGTTTCTATCTTGTTTTTTTAATGTCCACATGTTCTTTTTCCTGATTTCCTTAATTTCTTTGTCTATTGTTTTCTTTTTTTTTTTTTTTTTTTTGAGTTGGAGTCTCACTCTGTCGCCCAGACTGGAGTGCAGTGGCCGCTCCCGGCCACCGCAGCCTCTACCTGCTGGGCTCCGGCGATCCTTCCGCCTCAGCTTTCCAAGTAGCTGGAACTACAGGCGCGCGCTACCACGC
>CAUYQG010122644.1:0-10937 GCA_963574415.1 Tarsius wallacei | reverse complement strand
AATAAAATAAAATAAAAATAAAATCAACAACTTCAGCTGGGTGGGTAAAAAGAAAGATTGGAACTGTGGTAAACTGGAGAGCACTCCCCCCCATCCCATGGCATTAAATTACAATGAACACACACACATATATGCTTGCATCATTTATGGCCAAACAAAATCTGTCTGAGGGTCCTGGCAAGGACCACATGGGCATTTATGCAAGTGAATCATTGTCATCATCCTACAAGCATTTCAGAATAGGCACAGTGACTGACACCTGTAATCCCAATACTTTGGGAGACCAAGGCAGGAGGATTATTTTAGGTCAGGAGTTCAAGACAGGGAAACATAGCCAAATCTTGTCTAAAATAAGTAGTTTTTTGTTTTGTTTTAAGAATGCTTACTGACAGCTGGGTTTTGTGGTAGGTCCTGCAGATACAGAGGACACTGCTTCAGGAGCTTGGAGTCTGGCAGGCACAGATGACACCAAGTCTGGGCACAAAGCACTATGTCCTCCAGAAGGACTAGCCTACAGAGGTGCAAGGGGGAGGGATGTGGGGGCAGAGGCACTTCCCTGTGGATCAGGGGTTCCTACTTTAGTATGAGAGGGAATCATCTGCAGCCTCCTAGGCCCACACCCAGAGTTTCTAACCACATGAACAAAAGTGATTTTTAATAGACACCCATCATTTGGATGTGGGGGATCTGGGACTTTCAACGTGAAAAACCTGCTCTGGATACTTGTCACCTAGCATTTATTATGATGATTATTTTTGAAGCCCTGCCTTGCTTATATACATTTAGCAGAGATGCAAAGAGAGAGTTTTCCTTCTCTGAGCTCCCAATGTCTTTTGCTTTGAACCTGATGTGTTAAGAATGTTCTTCTGGTCCTTGAAGGACCCTGGGACTTTTTTTCAAAGATGAGTCTTATCTGTCTCTCTGCCCCCAGGGCCTGTGTCTACAGGCCAAACGCCATGCAGAGCTTAGTGTGATTTGTGTTGAGTGAATCAACACATAAACAACGTTCTGCCCAGAACTCTGGCAGGCTGTTGCCCATGGTGGTGCCGAGAAGAGCTGCCTATGGAGCGACCTTGCACGTGGCCCTGAGCCAGATGCTTCAGAAGCGTTGTAACTGAATAGCCAAGCCTGTGAAGTTGATATTACTGTCTCCATCCTACAGCTGAGGAGACTGAGGCATACAAAGATTCAGTAAGTTTCCCAAAGCCCTCAGTTGGGCAGTGGGGGTGGAAACTGGAACCACAGCTTCTGTGACCCCATGCTCTTCACCAGCCTCCGGGCTGTTTCCCCCTTCCACTCTCAGGGGCTAGGGGCTGTGGGAATGGGGGGAGCAATTTTTACTTTTCTCCTCCCTTGGAGGCTGAGGCTGGCCAGGCTCCAGGCATGCTTCCGCCACAGGCCTTGCTTGGAGAAGCCAGCAGCTTCCCCCCAACCCCTCCCTCTCCCCAAGTCCCACCTTGGGAAGCAGGGGAGGGGCTAGGAGGGGGGAATGGGAGATGGCTCGATAGGACACCCGGACTCAAGATGCCATCGCGGGAGGCAGCTGGCGGGGCTGCCTGGCCAGGTGTTCGCAGTCACCCACCTCCCTTCCTCTCCCTTTCTCTCGGCTCCTTTCACAGACTTCTCACATGTACTGCCGCCCGCGCAGCTGCTGTGGACTCGCCTGTCGGCCGCTGTCTGCCATTGTCTGTGAGGCCTGGAGGATCTGAGCTGCCCAGAGGGACCCAGGATGAGGCCGAGCATCCGTGAGGGGTGGCACGTGCCAGGATCCCTCCCCTGCCCCGCCCTGGACACAGACTAGAACTCCAGCAGTAGGATTTCAAGCAGGTCCTTGCCTCCTCTCAGCCTGAGTTCCCCCACCTGAAAAGTGAGCAAACCCGGCCGAGGGGTCTCTAAGAGCCCTTCCCAGTTACATGCTTTCACTGGTCACACAGTTTTGAGCACCTACTATTGGGCAGCCACTATGATAGGAAATAGGAATCTAGCTGCAAACTAGACATCCTCCCCACCCCACCCCCCACTCACCTGCATCCCATGGAGCTGAGGCTTCTGCAGGGGGGAAGGGATAACAAAGACAGCCCCAGATAGTGCTAATAGCTACAGGGAGCCATTGGAGGGTTTTGAGCAGGGCAATGGCAGGATTTGAGGCTGTTCTCAGAGGATCCTTCTGGTGGAATTGGGTTGTAGAGGTCAAGTGGAAGAGAGAGCCTCTCACATTTTCAGGATTTAGCCTACTGCTTCATGAAGAACGAGGATCAGGAGTTTGGACCTGGGGTGCTGCTGTCCAGGAGATGCTTTCTGATCATTTCCTACAGTCAGGGCTTGTCTTTCACTCTCCCCCTCTCCCAAAGGTCCCGCTGACTTGAGAATATCTGTGATGCCTGCAGCACAGCAAACTCTTGGCTCTCTGGACCCAGTGATCACAGAGTTCCCCTTCTGGAAGATGAGGCCTGGTTCTACCTTCTCCTTCTCCTGTTCATAGGCATCTTGACGTTCAAAGTCATAAGGCCAGTCCCCTTATAACTGAGTTGGTTTTGATCTCTTCCATGGCCAAATAATTAGGCCATTTATCTTACCCAGTCAGGCCGGATGTGAAGAGACCACAAGGGGTGGTGGACAGAGCATAGGATGTTTGGATTCAGATATGGGTAGGATCCGTGACTAACCTGCTGTGTGATCCTAGGCAAGACACTCGCGGACTCTGTACCTGTGTCCTCATCACGACAAGCAGGTGAAGGAGACAGGCTCCAAAGGCCCTCCCGGTGGAGATTTGTCAACGTTCTAAGTCAGGTGTGGTGGCACACTCCTGTAGACCCGTTGCTTAGGAGGCTGAGGCAGAAGGATCACCTAAGCCCAGGAGTTCGAGGCTATGGTGAGCCATGATTGTGTCACTGCACTCCAGTCTGGGTGACAGAGGGGGACCTCAACTCAAAAGCAACATAAAAATAAAAATTAAAAATTAAAGGTTCTAAGTGTGGATCTGGAAAAGAGGTGGAGGCCACATCTGTCACTGTGAGAAGTCAAGGCCTATGGATCCATAAGTCCTCTGTGGGCAGAGCTCTGTTGCTCTGTGCATTCACAAAATGTTACTGAGGACCTCCTGGGACCCTGCACGTGCTGGGTCTAGGGACACAATGATGAACAAAGCCCCCCTGACTCCCGTTTCAGGAAGTTGTCTTACTCAACCTTCACAACAACTCGCTTTCATAATGTTTGTGTCTACATGAACGTTACCCCCTCACTCTTTCTTTGTGGATAAAGAGACCGAAGCTAAGAGAGGTGATATAGCCCATCTGCTGTACACAGCTCATTGCTTCTTCAGCCCTCACTCAGAGTTCTGGCTCTGCACGGTGCCAGCTCATCCTCACAGAACCTACCTGTCAGGTGGGTGCCACTATTCCTTCAGGAATAGTATGCTACTAAAGATCACGCAGGACTAAGTGGCCAGGATAGGATTTGGACTTGGTTTTGCCAGCCAAAGGTCACAAGCTTCCCCCCATACAGGAGAAGGGGCTGAGAATTCCTGCACACGCTCACATCCCCTTAGCCCTGGACCCAGCAAAGAGAAGCAAAACCATTGACCAGCCTCCGTCAATTTTTTTTAATAAAGAAGAAGAAAAAGAAAGGTAGAAAAGGAAAAGAAAGAAGGAAAGCAAGCGAAGACTCTGCTCCCATCAGGGGGAAGTCGGCGTCTTGTCGCCTAGCTCCATGCCCTGATTTATGATAAAAAATTTAGAGGAAATCATTTATATTTTAAAGGATCTAAATAGCTGCATGAAAGTTTTATCTAAAGTGCCACTGTATTTATAGGCAGTTCTTCCATGCTGGAGGTAATTAATAGATGTATAAATCGCAGAGCTCCCGGCTCTGTGGCCTGCCTGGCTGCTGGGGATGCAGGCCTTGGCACTGGCGTGGCACGGGAAGGGGGGCGTCAGCCAAGAGGTGGACACTGTAACACCACACAAGCCCCCGCCCCTTGGTATGGGGAACCTCTGTAGCGCCTGGGGTTAATTCGCCTTAGACTGGAAGACACAGCTGGCTGCAGGTCCCTGCCGCCCACTTCTAGTTCCTCTCGGGAGCTGTCCAGAGAGAGCCCCCCACCAACTCCCTGTCTCCCAGTGGGGGCTCCAGAGAATCTGCTGCCCACTCTGGGGGGTTTACTCCTCCGAGGGCCTCTTTACAAATTCTGGGCTCCCCGCTGCCCCACCCCAGCTTCGCAGCTCCCTCCACTCCCCGTACCCCACTCAGATGCGGGCTTGTTTTGGAAAAGGGAGCCAGCGCCAGGCCGGCAGCTCCCGGCTGGCTTTAATTACGCTGTGAAATATTGATGGTTTGGCTCTCTCTGTGGCTGCCACACCTTAGTGAGCAGGGAGAGAAGCCCAGGGATGAGCAAGGTAAGGAGGGCCAGATGGTTTCCCTTCAGAAAAGCCATACAGACCCACGGAGGTGTCACTGCCGAGATCATCACAAGCCCTAAATAATTGATGGGCCTCCTGAACTTGAAAAGGAAAAATTGGAAATAACAGCAATGACTCACTCATGATTGAACCGTTGGAAACGGAGGGACGTGTGTTCACCTGGTGGGCCAGGGGCAAGGTGAGGGGACCACGTGTGGCCCCCGCAGCCCCTTCCCTCAGGGCTCCTCCAGCAAGCCAGACTGAGCAGTCTTCTGGGTCAGGACATGGGGAAGACAGTGCCTTTTTCACCTAAGCATGCTCCTCCCTCTCCCTCGGGGGACAGAGGGCACCATCCTTGCTGAGGAGAAACTAAACAGCTCCTTTTCGAGCTCTTTAGCGCCCATCCTTTAGTAAAGTGTCACCAAGAAGTGGACCTAAAAGAAACTTGCACAGTGACCTCTTTACTCTGCCATTGTCTGTGGGCCTCGTTTTTTGTTTTCTGCTTTGTTTTGCCTTGCTTGTCCTGGCCCTAAGCAGAGCACTACTAGAAGTTGGCAGCCTGGGGTATGGAGATATTTTGACCTGGCACATTCCCTTGTGGGAGCTGGAGAGGGAGCGATGTTGATGGTTTTGGTGGTGGTGGAGACCTCACCTTCCAAGATCCTCATCTTCTGTCTGGTCTAACCCATGTGGAGCAAACTGGAGTAAAAGATTCTATCAGCTTTTGACCTGATTTGACCATTGACATATTTCACTGCATTAGCCCAAAATACTATAAGCAAATACCACCCTGTTCCATCTTTTTCCCATAAGTATTTATTTAGAATTTATTATATTTCTCAAACAGTTTTTGAATCTAACAAGACAAGGTCTGGCCCAATCATTGGGCTTAGCATCCAAGTTCTAGAAGATTATAAATCTAAAGAAACCAGAAGCTCTTCTCTATCTGCTGTGGTTTTTCTTTCTGTGAGAATGGCAGTTCATCCATCTCTTTGACTTTTGCATCTTCCTGAGCGGTATGGAAACATCTACATGCACTCGCAACTGGGTCTGTTAAAATTCAGGTCTGGTGGTAAATAGAAGAATCTGGAAATGAAGGTCATCTTCTTCTGTGGGGCTGTAAACTTCACAGTACAGTAGATGGGTACTCTGTTACATTTCATTTCACATTTATAGCCTCCTTTTTTCTCCAAAGAGCACATTACACAATGCAGAAGGAAGTGATGTCATCATTTGTGAGTTAGTGGAAAGCCTTCCCGATGGGAGACCTTGACCGGGGCTGTGAGTGGGGCATGGCTGTGTGCTGGAGAGTGGCCAAAGGGCCTAGGCTTGTCAGGGCAGCCTTATCTGAGTCGCTGAGACCTGAATGGGGAGAAGGAACCCGCCACACGACAATCTGTGGGAAGAGCACTCCAGGCAGAGAGAATAGTGAGCACTATGCCCCATGATGGAAGTAGGTTTGCATATTCAAGGAGCAGGAAGAAGGCTACTTGGCTGGAGCCAATGGAACAAGGGGGAGGAAGAGGACATGAGTTTGGAGAGATGAAATAGAACCTTGTAAGCTGTGATAAGCAATTTATGTTTATTCCAAGCACAGTGGAATATTTTAAACAGGAGAGTGATAAGTATTTTGAAAAAAATCTTGTAAGTCGGGACAGAACTCAGACTAGAGGCAGGAACGTGGCAGAGAGATCTTCCAGAAAGAGGTGGCATTTTTGCTGTTCCCTGTATCTGGAATGTTCGTCTCCCAGATAGTCACATGGCTCACCTTCACACTTCCTTCAGACGTCAGCTTGAATGTCACCTTCTCAGTAAGGCTTCCCTAATCACCCTAGTTAAATTTCAGCCATCTCATCCCCACCTCCTTTTCCCATGCCCTCCCCTGTTTTATTTTTATCCACAGCAGCTGTCATTTTCCATGTCTTATGGCTATATTTTACTTACTTATTAATCTATTGTCAATTTTCCTAATAGAATGTAAGCTCAGTGAGAGCAGGGACTTGACTTTAGCCATCTCTGTATACCTACTGCCACAAACACTGTTAGAGTTCAGTAAACATGTGCTGAATAAGAGAATTAACCTGAGCTGAGTTTTAGCAACATCAGATTTTGGCGTATGAAGAGGATCACCGTCGGTGAGGTGAGGCTTGTGTTTTGAAAAGTCTAGCTCTCCCCACATATTCTCTTTCAGGCCTCCACAGTGTCAGGGAAGGCCACTCTGGTATTTTGCGGTCTTGGAAGATATCAAAGGCGAGTGGCCAATGTGGCATCAACCTCACCACACACTGCGGTCCCCGCTGTTCTGCACTAGCCCGTGGCCCTCTTTCTGTCCCTCAAATATGTGAAGCCTATTCTCATCCCAGAATCTTTGCCTTTATGTTCTACAATCCAGAATCTTCTTTCTTTCATTTCTTCACCTCTCTGGCTCCCCCTAGTCATTCAGTTCTTGGCTCAAATGTCCCGTCATCAGAGAGGACTACCCTGACCACCAATCAGAATTATTTCTATCTACCCCATGCCCCCATCAGTCACTTTCTATCCCATTCCTCCCTTTTTATTTTCAACCTAGCGCTTGCCACTACCTGGAAGTAACTTGTTACCTTCCTGGTTTACTTGTTCATCACCTGTGAGCTCTCACTGGAATATAAACTCCATGAAAGCAGACAAGGCTAGCTTTATTTTTCATGGAGTCTCCAGTGCCTGGCACCCAGGAGATGATCAAAATGTGTACTGAATGAAGGAATGAATGAATAAGTGAGTCAGACAAGCTAAGGTTGGCCTAGAGCTGCCAGTAAGTGATTGGCATTGCCCAGGAAACCCCATTCCCGACTCCCTCCTCCCCTCAAGGCCACATTGCATGCCCCGATGTATGTGGGAAAAGATACCTGAAAAGATAAACAAGAAGAGCTGAAACTGTTCTAGGCCTCTTGAAAGGGGAAATGCTGAGCTCTTGTGGAGGAAAGAGAAAGCGTGTCCCAGCAGTGGGAGGATCACTGCTTCCATTGTTCACCTGAGCCTTTGGGTCAAGAAAGCAGATTTCTGACATCATAAAACTGATTAAGACCAAAAAAGAGTCGACACTGGCTATGACATGACTGTTCCATTGTACAATCTGATCGAGGAAATGTGTCTAGGATTACCCAGACAGTCAATTATTCATGAGCTAAACGTCCAGGCATCAATTACCTGGCCCGATGCTCTTATTCATTAAGGAGATTGAACAGCCCAACTTAACAAAGCGGGAGAAAGTTGCTAAGTAACAGAAGTTACCTGACCAGTCCCGGCACTGCAGCCTCCACAATGTGAGTCCTTTCAGGCAGGAGAGGGCCCAGGATCACGACAGGAAAGATCAAGGGGTGAGCCCCACTGGGCTAGTTTCAGCTTCAGGAAGGGGAAGGAGGCTGGGGTGGATAGGCTGGATTTAGAGAGAGAGAAGAAGTGGACAAGACATCAGCTAAGTCACCTTTTCCAAATGAGGTGGATATTTACCAGAAGAATAAAGCTATTTCACAGCACGTATTCATTACTATCTTAGTTAAAAGGCAAGAATATGTAATCAGCTTAAATGCCCATCAGCTGATCAGTGAATGATGAAAATGTGGCACATACATGTCATGGAATACTATTCAACCATCAAAAAAATGAAATCATGTCTTTTGCAGCGACTTAGATGGAATTGGAGAACATCGTCCTAAGTGAACTCAGGAACAGAAAATCAAGCACATGTTCCCACTTATAAGTTGGAGCTAAACTAAGGATCTGCAGAGCATAGAGAGTGATGTAATGAACACTGGAGTCTCTGACAGAAGAGGGGGAAGGGTGGAGGGACAGAAAATCTTCTATGGGTACAGTGTGCCCATGTGGGGGTGGTGGGTGCATTTAAAACCCAGACTTCTTCACCACTATACAATACAGCCATATAACCAAAAACTATTTGTGCCCCCTAAAGCTACAGAAATACAGGAAAAAAAATCAAAGAGGCGTTGCTAGCATATAATTGAACAAAAGCAGACTGAATGTATAACAAAGATTCCCCTGGGAGACAAATTCTTGGGCTTTTTCTTCGGGCATCCATCCGAGAGAGAGTCTAATAATTTTCCTAAGGATGGAGAAATGTATGAACAGGATATAAAAGTTGACATAAAGGGCACAGAACTTTATATACTCATCATAACTAACTCTCTCCTTATAAAAATTGCTCCAGGTCGATGCTGGGGTGGCCATGAGGGTGCACTGCACTCTAGCCTGTGTGACAGAGTGAGACTCTGACTCAAAAAAAAAAGAAATTGCTCCACTCTGCACGAAACTACAGAACTCTTGACTATCACCCCCAGTGCTTGTCTATATTACTTTTACCATCAGAAAAAGACGTATGTTTAGACCTTGAGGAAAGAAGGCTTCAATGCATGCAGTATTTGGCACAGGGTCGTAAAAACATCTGCAGTGTTGATCAGACACAGTGTGGTGTAGGCAGGACCAGTGCATAAGAAAAATATGGATTCAAAAATGACAATGAATGTCCAGATGGCAGCAGCAGAGCACTAACCAAGCATGGGTCCTTCCAAGCACAAAGCTTCATGTAACTGCTCAGGTCACACCCTGGAGGCTGCAGTCACGGGTGCAGGATTCTGTGCGAGACAGGTCAGGGTGTGAGCCCTGGCTGTATCCTTCCTGGCTGCAAGTCTCTGTGTTCTCATTTGTTCAATGGAAATACTAATAGGGTCTTGTGAGGACTGAAGGAGACCATGTCTGGTGCATGCTAAGTGCTCCATCGGGGATAATTATCCTCAATAATGTGAAAATTGGTGACAAGTTAGTGACTGTGGACCCGGGCTGCCCAAGCTGGTATGAAGTGTCTGCACAGCGAAATGTTAACAGAAGTATGCAGACTCCAAAACGGGGCAAACCCCTTTCTCCCTGCGCTGGAGTATCACCTGGTTGCAGTGGGATTCTTTTCTCCCGCAACTCTTAGCACATGAGAAGGGCCTGATTTGGGTTGATGTAAATATTTCATGTGAGGTCAGCCTGTTCCAAGTTTGACCACTCAGGTTCATCTCAAGTCAACGTCATTTGATTCATTTATTTATGGAATACTTTGGTGGTCATTTACCGAGCACCTGCTATATGCTGAGCACTATGCCAGGCACTGAGAAAGCAGGTAAATTGTATGCAGTTCCTATCCTCGGTTGGGGGCGGGGTGAGGGGGACATGCATTTTGGAAAATACTGCCACCTCCCACTTCCCATGACTGACTTATTCGCATCCTTTAGGTCTCAGCCCCTCAGACAGGCCTTCTTCACCAACCCCCTCAAGAAGACTGCTTCATGTGACCCTGTCACATCACCCCATTTGCATCCCTCTTAGGCCCTGTTGACTTATTTGTAAAGGATAGGGAAAGTGTCTTGTTCATCTCCGTGTCTCTAGAACAGAGAACAAGGTCTGGCTCGCCTAAGAGAATGGTAAACACTTTCCCAATAACTTAATAAACAAAGTACTAGAGAATGTGAGGGGACTGTGGGAGCATAGAGTCCAGGGTCACAGTTTGCCTGAAGTCATTACTAGCGGAGAAGCCTTTCAGAGGAGGTGCCATTTCAGACCAGCCTTGAGGAGTGACAGAAAGCTCAGCAGGTAAGCAGAGATCCAGACGAAGGGGAAGCATTGCAAAGGTGAAAAGCCCAGGAGAGCTCAGGAGCCTTAGCAGGACTGAGGGGCGGGGACAGGTGATGGGAGGGGCAGGAGACAGGTCCCAAGATGGAAGTGGGAACCAGATCACAAAAGATCTTGTGAATGATTTACAGAACCTGAGTCTTGTACTATGGTCAATGCAGCATCCTCCATCCATATGCAGCCTGTGCCGTGCATGGGCAGGGTGAGGTGGATACAGTAGTGAGTGAGGCTTACGTGGTCCCTGCCCTCAGAGAGCTTGTCTTCTAGAAGGGAGGACAGGCATGACAGAAATACATAACTATGTATTGTTTTATCGATAAACAAAAATAACTAAAAGTACTGTGATTAAACATTACAGAGAAGGACAGTGATGAGAACTCACAGCAGAGGGACCCAAAAGAAGTGCCCTCCCCACCCCCTGAGCCCACCACTTTTGACTTTCAAATCCCCTGGACAAAATCATTGTGTGATGTCAAAAGTCAGCTTAAATTTCATGTACCAGTGGGAAAAAGATATATCACATATATACTGATAAGTTCAGTAAGTCCATTCCCAGAAATATATATTTGGTTTAATAAAACTTTTATTTTATTTATGTATTTATTTATTTTTTTTGAGTTGGAGTCTCACTCTGTCACCCAGACTGGAGTGCAGCAGCCACTCCCTGCCAACGCAGCCTCGACCCACTGGGCTCCGGCGATCCTTCCACCTCAGCCTTCCAAGCGGCTGGAACTACAGGCGCGTGCTACCACGCCCGGCTAATTTTTTGATTTATTGTAGAGATGAGGTCTCGCCAAGTTGCCCAGGCGGGTCTCGAACCCACGGGCTCAGGCAATCCACTCACCTCAGCCTCCCAAAGGCGCGGGATTACAG
>CAUYQG010122643.1:0-16733 GCA_963574415.1 Tarsius wallacei | reverse complement strand
AGTTTCCTGGTGACATGGAAACCAAGTTTCCTTGTTCGACCTTAGTAACACATGCAGAAGCATTCTGGGGAACTAGTAACAAGATTTCTGTTTTATTCTTAGCATGACGTCAAGATGGTTCCAGGCGACCTGGAAGTCCAGACTCTGTTGCCAATAGAATGAGACCCAGAAGTGTTTGGGGACCTGGAATCCAAGATTTCTGGTTCCACCTCAAAAATATGTACTAAAAATGTGGGAACCACTAAACTCAGAGTTAGAATTCCCACAGGCGGGAGCACCTGAATTTTCAGGAGTATGAGGTAATTCTGAAGCCAGTGATTGCATAAAAAATGATGAGATGATTTCCTGGGTCCTAGAATCAGGCCTTACCTGTCCCTAGGAATGAAACGGAGCTGTAGGACAAGATTCTTGGTTAAAAATATCAATAGGACCGGAAGGTTCCTGGGGTTCTGGAATGACAGATTCATGGTATTCACGTAGCAAGTAGCTCTGAAAATGCGGGGATCTAGAAACCCCCCTTACTAAGAGGACCTGTAGATTCCTGTGTTTGAAGACTCCCTTAAGCCAGTGTTCACTTAGCAAATGCCCAGGGGTTTCCTGGTGACATGGAAACCGAGTTTCCTTGTTCCACCTTAGTAACACGTGCAGAAGCTTTCTGGGTAGCTAGTAACCCAGATTCCTGTTTCGTTCTCAGCAAGACACACTGACGGTTCCTGCTCACATGGACGTTCAGCCTCTTGGTTACCAAGAAAGAACAGGCAGAAGCTCCCTGGGGACCTGGAGTCCAAAATCCTGGTTCCCCCTTAAAAATACGTCCTGAGGCTGAGGTGAGTGGATTGCCTGAGCCTGCGAGTTCGAGACCGCCTGGGCAAGCAAGACCTCATCTCTACAATAAATCAAAAAATCAGCCGGGCGTAGTAGCACATGCCTGTAATTCCAGCTATTCGGAAGGCTGAGGCAGAAGGATCGCCGGAGCCCAGCAGGTCGAGGCTGTGGTGGCCAGGAGCGGCCACTGCACTCCAGCCTGGGTGACAGAGTGAGACTCCAACTCAAAAAAAAAAAAAAAAAAAAGAATTAAGATATTATGCTGGGCCTTGCAATGCTTCTTTATGCATTTCCTTGTGCTTTTATTCCACCCCAAATAGCTTTTTATTCTTGAGTTGGTAAAGTAGATCACAGACAGGAAGGGAGAAAAAAAAGCCAAACCTCACTTCTCATCGCAGCAACTTTAACTGGAGCTAAGATACCCTTGAAATTGAAAATGTCACTGGTAACTGACTGTCTGGAATTCATCCCTGTCTTTAGTTCTTTATCTTTTCTCAAGACTTGCCTGATCCATAAATAGTCTTGTTCTCCAGGGCTTAATCCTTGGCTGAGGCAGGCAGAATGATGGTCACCCCAAGGTGTCCATGTCCTAATCCCTGGAACCTATTAATATGTTACCTTACATGGCAAAGGGGGTCTTGGCAGATAAGATTAAGATTGATTTTGAAATGGGGGAAAATTCCTGAATTGTTTGAGTGGGCAAGATATAATCACAGGAGCCCTTAAGTAGTGTGAGAGGGAGGCAAGAGAGTCAGAATCAGAGAAGAAAATATGATGAGAAAAGAGATTGGAGTGAGGCTGCGGGGGGCGAGGGGGGGGCACGAACTGGACAGTGCAGGTAGTTTCTAGAAGGTGAAAAAGGCAAGGGATAGTCTCCTTCTACAGCCTCCAGAAAGAACACGCTTTTATTTTAGCCCATAAGGCCTATTTCTGACATCCAACCTCCATAACTGTCAGTTGTTATAATATATTTGTATTGTTTTTAGCCACCAAGATTGTGGTAATTTGTTACAGTAGCCATAGGAAACTAATACACTGGGGTTCTGCTTTTCTCTTTCCAAATGTGTTTACGTTCTTAAAGCCTCATGACTTAGATTTCCACCTGCACACTGATGATTCCTTACTCTTCATCTCTAGCCTTGGACCTCTCTCTTGATTAAGGCATATCTCCAGCTAGGCTCTCTACCACCATCTCCCCCAGGCACCATAGATGTCACATGCACTATTCATTGCAAGACTGGTTGGCCAATTGTTGAATTGGCAAATGATGTTTCTTTTAAAAATGTATTTATTTAGAAACAAGGTCTTACTCTGTTGCCTAGACTAAAGTGCAGTGGCACAATCGTGGCTCACTGTAGCCTTGAACCCCTGGCCTTAAGTAATCCTCCTACCTCAGCCTCAGCATGAGTCACTGCGCCTGTTATAGCCAACTACATTCTAGCAATATATGTTGCATGAGGTTTCAATGGTTTTTGAGGATCTGGGGATGTGATTTTGGGAAATGACAACTTATTTGTGGTTTTAAATGTCATGTGAACTACAACTTGTGAATGTCATGGAACTTAGTGGATGGCAGCGTGGGTTTCTCTCTGCCTGTTTATTCCCGTGGACTGGTCTGCTTCCATGTAATAAAAATCAGGTCTTTTCCTCAACTCCTTATTTTCATCCATTCTTCATCTTCAGCAGTGTCCAAGTTCTAATAATTTCTCCTGGTAAATATCAGTTGGATTTCTTCTCTCTTCTCCATTAGCATTACCCTCCCCAGGTCAGGCCCTAATGACATAGCTCACCGGAATTACTGCAGTGACCTCTCAGTCCCCGGTTGTGGTGTCTACTTGCAGCCTGGGCAATGCAGACCTGATTTTGTTTTCTTTTCCCTAAAGCTCTGCAAAGTCTTTCCAGTGTCATCTGGATAGGGTCTAAATTCCCCAGCAGGTTCTTGATGCTCTGACCCTGGTCCTTTTCCCTTGTAATATACCATTTAGCTTGGGAACTAATTTCCTACTCCCACCCCCTTCCTTCCTACCCTATGAGGTGCTGTGTTCTCTATTTATTTGTTGTCCTTGCTTTCACCGAACAGAGGTAGCTTTCCCTTCCTCCTTGCCAGTGCTCATACCATCTCCCCCGCTTGCTGTGTATTTTCTGGCCTTCTTTGCTTATCTAACTGCTAATAATTCTTCAAGACAGCTAGTCCAGGTCCTCTAAAAACCAGATGGCAAGGCAAGATTGAACATTCAAGGATTTTTATTTTTATTTTTTGTAGAGAAAATGCCTGTGTGAAAAGAAATTGGGAGGAAGCTGGGAAGGGCTGGAAGAGGCGTCAGACTGCAATACAAGTTTCTTCCCAAGTGAAGGAGACAGGGAGAGAAAATTGGATGGGTGGAAGCATCCTGCCTGTCTTGCAGTTTAAGCTCAGCAGAGGCATCAGGGAGTCCTTGAGACAGAGGCCACGGCTTCCTGGAATGAACTTGCCTTAGTATCCCTGCTGTCCTTGGTCATGGGAAGGGAGCAGACTCTGGGGGCATGACTTTGGTGTGAATGCTAGGATAGAGTGCTGGGCAACAGTTGCTGGGCCGATGTAATAGGAGGTCTGTGAGGTCGCCATGAAGACCAAGTTTGTGTCATCTCTTTTATATGTGCTATTTTTCTCCTGCACATTTTTTTGTTTGCTCTCTTAGCCTTATGTGATTGCCTTTGTTACAGCATCGTTTTTGTTGTAAATTGTTGGCTTACTTGTCTTCTATCTTAGACAGTAAAATATTTTAAAATAAGGGCCCCAGGGAGCGGGGAAGGGAAGAAAAATAAAATAAAAAAAGGGCCCCGCTCATTTATATTTCAATTCAAAGCCCCTGTCAGAGTGTGGCACATAGTGGGGGGTGGAGGTAGGAGAAACTTTGTGTTTATAAAGAGAGAGATGGTATATAGGTATCATTTCCCTTTCATAAGTAAGGAATTGCGACTATACTAGGGTTAGTTTTGGGTACACTGGGGATTTGAGCACAGATTGTGTGACTCTACATCAAGCAAAAATTCCTAAGAGTGACCTAGAGATGGGAACTAATGGGTAACCTTCCCTCACTGGATCATTTCACTCTGGAGTCCAGGAAGAGGAGGTATGTTTGGAAATATTCAATAAAGAAATATATTGGTTCATAATGAAGTATGGGGTATTGGGGTATATCTAGTCATTCTGGACTTCTAATGAAGTTAAATATAAAGCAAGTATATTTTCTTTGCTTCTTTTTGTGTCTCAGAATCCTGTTCTTGTCTCAAAGTTGTAGCAGTCGCTGTTGATACTCTGCCCATAACTTCTCAGCACTCACCTTTATTCACAGAATATCTGTTAAGCAAATATCAATGAAGTTTTTCTGGATACACACAAAAGCATGCTTGGCCCAGCTAACAGCACCATGGAATTAGTGTTGTCAAAAGCTGTTCTGTTCATCAGTGATGGACAGGGAACCGGAGGATGAATACCCCAGCCTCCTTGCCCCTCAGCTGGGATAGTTCTGAGGCATATTTTAGTCTCCTGTGGTTCCCCAGCAGGAGTGAGCTCCAGGGGGCCATGGTGACAACTTGCTCGATAATCTTTTATTGACTTCCTTCCATTCTCTATCATACTTCCTCAAGCCCCTTACTCGCATTTCTGACACTACTTCCCAAATAAACTACTTGTGCTTGAATCTCTGTCTCTGTTTTGGGGAAATATCAACCAAGATGAAACTCTAGTTCAAGTGTCACCACGTTTTATCCACATGTCTCTTGTCTAAATTCCCTTTTGAATCTGAAAGGTAGGTGTTCTTATTTCCTCTTATAGGTGAAGAGAATAAGGTTCGACCAAGCTAAGTGACTTGTCCAAGGTCACCAAGCTATGTTAAGTAGAGTTGAGGTGCTGGTCTGCTTGGCTTCAGACTCCATGTTCCTAACCACTGAGCTATCTTATGCGCTTTGACACTTCACAGACCCAGCTTGAATTATGGTTGTAACTTTAAGCACATTGCCCCAGTTTCCTAGCCTTTAAAATTAAGTTAACGATATTAACTTTACAGGACTTCTTCTAGGCTGAGTAGGTGAATATCAATGATGTTTTGAGTGTCACACTTGCCATGTAGTGGGAATGCAGTACATAGACTCTATTTTTATTGTTGCAAAATAAATACAATAAATAAAACTTCCCATGTATATTCTAAGTTCCATAGAATTCAGACCTTTTTGTATATTTTACCAGAACCTTGCACAGTGATCCAAATATATTATCTAGAGGTTGGTTGATTACACTTTATAGATGGATTGCCATTGCCCACTGCACTCAGAGTAAAGGAACTCATATTTGATTCTCAGAAAGAAAAGAAGCACTTATGTCATTTTGAACTTGCTTATATTCCACTATGTTTCCTGCTTTTCTGAGCCGTTCTCAAAAAACTGGAAGGCTAATCTTCAGCACAGTGTGTCTGCTGAAGTGGGATTCATATATAAACACATTATTGGGCTTTCAGAGTCCTCCATAAGCATCCCTCCTTGCTGTAGCTGGTTTCACTGCCCCAGACAATGGAAATTTGTTGTCTTTGGAAAGGGATTCCTGAATCTAATTGTTGTATTTGTTGGCATAAAGTTGTTCATAATATTCTCTAATTATTATTTTAATAGCTATAGAATCTATAGTGACACTCCTTGTACACTTCTGACACTGGTGATTTACATATTCTCTTTTACGGCTTTATCAGACTTGCTTTGGATGTGTCAATTTTGTTAATTTTTTTTTTTGAGTTGGAGTCTCACTCTGTCGCCCAGGCTGGAGTACAGTGGCACACTCACAGCCACTCCAGTGTCGTCCTGCTGGGCTCTGCGATCCTTCTGCCTCAGCCTTCCAAGTAGCTGGAGTTACAGGCACGCGCTACCATGCCTGGCTAGTTTTTTATTTATTGTAGAGATGAGGTCTCACCAAGTTGCCCGGGCTGGTCTTGAACCTGCAGGCTCAGGCAATCCACTCATCTCGGCCTCCCAAAGTGCTGGGATTACAGGCTGAGCCACCGAGCCCTGCCTGTTAATATTTTTGAAGAGACAACTTTTGGTCTTGTTAATTTTTCTCTGTTGTTTGCTTGTTTTCTTTTTCACTGATTTCTGCTCTCTTCTACTTTCTCTCTTTTGCTAACTTTGCATTTCTTTGCTTTTCCAACTTCTTAAGGTAGAAGCTTAGGCCATAATTATGTAACATTTATTATTTTCTGATATAAGCATTTAAAGCAATACATTTCTTTATAACTATTGTCTTAACAGCATTTAACACATTTTGTTATCTTATATTTTTATTTCCATTAAATTTGAGATATTTTCTAATTTTTTCTTGTGATTTCTTCCTTGATAAATGGATTATTTAGAACTATGTTGTCTAATTTCCAAATATTTCTATTGAATTTGAGTTTAATTTTGTTATAGTGAGAGAACATGAGTTCAGTCATTTCAAATTTATTGAAACTTTTAATGTTCCAGAATATATTCTGTCTTGATAAATGTGCAATGTGCTCTTGAAAATAATGTGTATTGTATCATTTGGTGATATAATGTTCTATAAATATCAATTGGACCATGATGACTAGTAATGTTGTACAGATCATTCATGTCTTTCATGATCTTTTTGCCTAGTTGTTTATCAGTTGTTGACAGAGAGGTGTTGACACTGTCTACCATTATTACAGAACTGTTGAATCCTTTGCTTGGTTTTGTCTTTTTTTTTTTTTTTTTTTACAATCAGCATTTATTTCTTGTATTTCTGCAGGCTGGCTAGGATGATTTTACTGATCTTAGTTGAATTTGCTTAAGTACTTGTACAGAGTTCAGGAGTCAGCTATTCTTGACTAAACTCATCTTGACTTGGCTCGGTAGCTCTGCTTTAAGTTGCAGAGCTTAACCTGATAGTTCTTGATACTTCTGATATTTCTGCTTAGCCTGATAGTTCTTCTCTGTCTCTTGTTAAATTTGTACTAGTGGTCAACCAGGTCACGTTCTTAAGGATAAGGCAGAGACACAAGATGCAAACATAAATCTGCTATGACTCTAAAGATCAAGGGTTGAAATTGACACTCTGTCTCTTCCACTTTCATGGTCAAAGTCAAAGTGTGGGAAATATACTCTGCTCACTTCAAGGCCACAGAAAGGTATGCATACCAGGACTCTGTCATTTTTTCTTTTTGTTCCATTTGTTTTGAAGCTCTGTTGTTAACATGTTTATGTTAACATATTTGAATTGTTATATCTTCCTAATGCACTAATCCTTTGGTCATTATGAAGATTTTTATTTTTGGTAATACTTTTTGTCTTAAAGTCTATTTTGTCTGTTATGGCTACTCGAGGGATATGGCTATTCTCGTCTTTTTTATGGTACTCTTAGCTTTGTATGTTTTTTTTTAATCCATGTACTTTAATCTATGTATGATTTTATATTTAAAGTTCATCTCTTATAGGCAGGATATAGTTGGGTCTCACATTTGTGATATTTAGACTATTAGCTTTTAAAAAAAGTATATAAAGGGCTCAGCATGGGCTAGGTATAGAATAAGAACTCAAATGTGAGCATGTATGTATTATTAAAATTTCACTGAACTTTGATAACTGTATTAGTAAAACAGGGCTAATGACAGTTACCCTTTTAGGAGATGCTGGGGGTGTTAAAAAGATAAAAGTATGTAAAGTCCTGACAAGTAAAAAGGGCCAATACCAGATTATTAACATATTTTAAAATGTTTATTTGTTTCAAGTGTCTTTTAAAAAATATATTTGCTTATTTTAAATTGTATAAAATATACATAATAAATTTACCAATTTAAAAAATCTTAACTATTTAAAATTCAGTGGCACTAATATACTCACATTGTTGTGCAACCATTACCACCATCCATCTCCAGATCTTTTTCATCTTTAAGTATAATTCTCCATTTTCCCCTCTCCCTTGCCTGTGGCAACTGTCATTCTACTTTCTGTTCCTATAAATTGACTACTCTCAGCATCTCATAAGGGTGGAATTATATAGTATTTGCCCTTTTGTGAGTGGCTTATTTCACTTAACATAATGTCCTCAAGGTTCATTCATATGTGTCAGAATTTTATTATTATTAAACTACTATATTAAATTATTAAATTTCCTTTTAAGGAAAGGAAATTTAAGGGTAATACCCTACTGTATTTTTTGTACCACATTTTCTTTATGCATTCATCTACCTATTAACACTTGGGTTGCTTTCACTTTTTGGCCATTGTGTACAGCACTGCTATAAACATAGGTGTTCAAATGTGTCCCTGCTTTCAAGTATTTTGAATTTATACCCAGAAGTAAATTTGTTGGATCATATGGTAATTCATTTTTTAAGTTTTTGAGGAACACATATTGTTTTCTAAAGAGATTCTGCCATCTTACCTTCATACCAGAGTGAGCAAAGTTTCCAGTTTCTCTACTCGCTATTTTCTGTTTCGTTTTATCATACCTATCCTTGTGAGTGTGAAGTGTTATCTCAACATGGGGTTGATTTGCTCACTTTTGAAACAAGTTGTTTGTTTTCTTATTGTTGAATTTTAGGAGGTCTCTATATATTCTGGATTGTAATCTCTAATCAGACATGTGATTGGCAAACATTTTCTCCCATTCTGTGGGCCGGCTTTTTACTCAGTTGATAATGTCTTTTGATGCACAAAAATAGACAGACTGCTAGTGTTTAATTTACTTATTACATCTCCATATGTTATGAACACCACAAGATATGGTTTTCTTTTCTTTAAGCAGTCATGTATAATTTAAAGAAATTAAGAGAAAATAGCCGTTTACTATTTTTTATTCTCTTCATTCTTTTTCTGAAGCTCTGTTTAACACTGATTTCATTTCCTTTGGCCCAAAGAATTTCCTTTAGCATTTCTTATAATGCAACTCCCATAAATCTTTTTTTTTGCTTTTATGCTAGAAGAATAACACAGAATTCTGGGTTTTCATTCTTTTTCCTTCAGCCCTTTATAATGTTCCCCTATTTTTGACCTCAATATTTTCAGATAAAAAGTCCTTGGAATTTTACATTTTTGTTCCTCAGTTTGTAAAATATTCTGTCATTCAAATGATTTTCCTATAGGTATTGGGTCATTTTTATCTTACTGCTTCACAGTGTTCTCTTTCTTCTTTTTAATTGCTTCACAGTGATGTGCCTAAGCATGGTTTTATTTGTATTTCTCCTATTTGGAGTTTGATGAGTTTCTTGATTTCATAAATTTATATCATCTACTATTTAGGGGAACATTTTGGTCAAGATTAATTTATATAACTTTTCTGGCTTATTTTCTGTACCCTCTCTATATAGGACTCTAATTACACATGTTAGACCTTTTAATACTGTCCCATAAATCCCCGAGTGACTGTTAATTTTTCTCTCTGTTATTTAGGTTGAATAACTTCTACTGCTCTGTCTTCAAGCTCACTGAGCCTTTCTTTTGTCATGTCTATGCTAATATTTAGCTTAGTCCTAGTGATATTTTTCAAATATTGTGCATTTTCTTTCTAGAATTTTCATTTGTTCTTTTTTATTGTTTCTATTTCTTTGCTGATATTTCCTAACTTTTGGATGTATTATGAGCATATATTTTTTTTATTTCATAGAACATAGCTATAATAACTGTTTAAGTCTTTGATAATTCCAATATCTAGGCAATCTCAAAGTCAACCTTTGTTGATTATGTTTTCCTGGAGAATAAATCACATTATTCTGGTTCATCAAATATTGTATAATTTCGAATTGTATGCTGAACATTGTGAATATAATATTGTGGAGACTCTGAATACTATTTTATTCTTCTGAAGAGGGTTGTTATTGTTTTAACAAGCAATTAACATGATTAAACTCAAACTAAAAATTCTGTTTATCTTATTGTGTGGGTGAGAAGTTCAAACTGAACTTAGTTCTTTCCTTGAAAATTGCTTCGTGTTTGCCCCAAGCATGCATGATTTATTGGTTTACCAGAGACTTGGGTAGAACTTACAAATAGAATCTGAGACTCCTTTTCTCTGGATTTCTTCTTTCCGAGGCCCTGTCTTCATTTTGTAACAGCTACGGTTGTCCTAAATTCTGTTCTCTGGTTCTTCAAGTCAGAGAGATTATACAATGACTATAGTCTGTCTAAAGGCTAAATCCATTAAAATAAGAATCTCACTCCATATCATTCATTCAAGTCTTGACTTCCCTCCAAAATCTGTGTATTTTGCTCATTCTCTAGATCTTTTAGGTGGTTATTTTTGTATTTTGCCCAAGGTGTATGTATAGTTGTCATCTGTGGAACTTCAGTCTGCTAGGTGCTTATGCTGTCATGCCAGTAGTGGAATTCCGGATAACTCGTTATGATCCCTAATTTCTAAGGTTGTTAATTTGAGAAAGTGGTATCTGCTGCTTTGTACTTCCCTATTTTGATCATATCATACAGATGAGAGAAAATGTTAAGTCAGTCCTTTGGGGGTGTCAGTTGTAAGAAAATAATTGGTAATGGAAAAAAGGGCAGCTATTTGTCAAATAAAATTTATGTTTTATGGGTGAATCTCACTTTTCCACATACTGGTCAGCCTCCCTACACAATTCTAAGAGAGTTATGCAGGAGGCAGCCCTGATTGTCTTCTGTTAATCACAAATAAATGAAAAGTGAGCTACATGGAGTATATGCATAGATCGCCTGATTATAAGCAGAACTATTTTTGTGAAGTATATAAAATGCTTATGCTGACCTCAAACACCTTCCTATATCCAGGCTTGTAACTGATGTCACACACCTATCATTAAAACAGAGGTTTTTGGCTCATGAGCCTCATAACTGTAACAAAACCGTATGCATTCTTGTCTAGGGAGATAGTTCAAAGTGCTTCTCAGTGCCTCAGTTGTATCTAGGAATGCTCCCCCTAAAAACCAATTAGGTGTTTTGCTTGAATCCAAATTTTCTAGAAACCTATACCTTAAAAATGTATCAGCTATTCAATACTAAGACTTAACCAGATAGTGTTAAAGTAATGTCTGTGAAAAAGTTGGTCTGCATACATTCAACACAAGTCTACATTCCTATTTCTTTCAGTAACTAAACTCTGAACATTCCTGAAAGACATAGGGCAGATATTAATGCCTGAAAGGCCTGTGTGCAATTCCAGGTCAGTAACTTACTGGCTGTGTTACTTCAGGACGATTATTTAACCTTTCTGAAACTTTATTTTTTCTTATAAAAACACCTATTTATTGTTAGAAATAGCACTTGTTTATTGTTTAACATTAAAAAAGACTAAAAGGAATTAGTAAAATAATATGTTGATTATAGCTGTAAACCCTAGTGAGAATTACTGTTAGCATTTTGTATACTGAGAGACTGAATACACAAATGAACAATGGTAGAACCAGATATAAAAACAGAACTCTGACCCACAACTTGTAGCAACCAGTCTAAGAAGCCAAACCACAAACTTTGTAGTAATTGACCCTAGACTGTCAGGGGAACTTGGTCAATAAATGTCAGCTTCCCAATTTTTGCCTCTGTTTCCCACTTAGCATCAGCCAGAGAAAGCCAAATATGCTTCCCTAACCAATCACACAGAATGCTCCCCTTCGGGCCAGCCCCCTCCAGCTTCCTTGTGTCAATATCCTCCAATCAGGGTACACCTGAAGCCTTCCCTCTCCCACTGTAAAGCTCTCTTGCTCCCTGCCTTTCAATCTCTGTCCAACGCCAGTGATGGTGGCTGACTCCCTTGTACAGCAAGCTCTGCTTGTTCTCATTTGGGTGGTCTTTGGTTATTTCCACAGTATTTTTCTCCATACTTTGGTTTCTAGGGATGTTTATTCATTAGATAGATCTTCTGCAGATATGCTATATTATGCAGTGTTGTCTTCTTTTCCCTTTCCCTTGGCGATATGCCAGGGTGAATGATTTTAGATGGCTGCATAATAATCCATTCTATGTCTCTATCCTCACTTAGCGAACATCTGCAGCTTGGCCCTTGAGCCTCTCTTTGCTCATCCATAAAATGGGTGCATTAACATCAATACTACTGGATCGTTGTATGAATCAAATCCAATCAAATCTGCATAGTTTCTAGCAGATTTTCAGACACATGACAGGCACTTCATTAATGTTAACCCCCCCCCGCCCCGTCAATGAAACAGTCAGGATGCGCCATCTAGAGGTTCCATCCTCCTCCTCCTCACGTTCCACCCCTTCCCCAGACTCTGGGCTCCTTTGCAGACTCTAATCTTCCCCATGGGGGTCAAAATAATTCCAGTGACCAGAGAAGCGAGATCAGGTTTCATGGCTTCTTTCACAGCTAAGAGCTACTCAGAAAGAGAATATAGTGATGGATAAACAAAATCCTGAGAGGGTCTCTTCCTGTTGACATGGCAACCTGCCTACCAGCTGTCAAGGCCCTGTTGTCAGGTTGCGCATTTAAGGGACTTTACCACTCCTATCTGATTAACAATTCTCAGCCAGGGGAGAGAGATGATGAATGCATAAAAGCACTTGTTCTAGGGGCTTCTTCAATCATCTCCCTCAGCCAAACTAAACAAGTTCCCCTTTGAAGCAGGGTTTAGGGTGCTCTCTTTATTATCTTCCTTCGGCCACAGCAACTGCTTAACCAAATGCTGTAAATAATATCTGCTTGAAGACCTTTTGTCTTCAAGTTTCAGCCTGGCTGGTTTTCAAAAGCTTTTCCAGCCTGTACTCAGCCCATCCTTTGCAGTTATATTCTGCAAGTAGAACTACAGGAAGACACAATAGGCAAGAAACAGTCAATTGTCAAAAACGCAAGTGATTGTGAGACAGAAATCATTCTTAAGGAATAACTTACTGCCCTGGGTCAGAGACAAGTGTTTTGGATACCAATTACCCCGAATACAGGGCATGATGAGGCCTATGCTGTCTGAAACAATTAGATTCACCCCGTTCTTTATTCCTCCAATTTTAGAAAAAGGGTCTGATTACCTTCCTGAAAGGCCAGACAGCTGTCTCAGGGTGTCTCTGTATGGTGGTACAGGTTGTGCACTGCACAATGCTGCCTGTCAGAAGGGTCAAATGGGGCTGAGATCCTGTCTGTGCATCACTCACCACTCTGACATATGGTCTTGTCCTCCCAAACTGGGAGCCCATCCTAATTAACTAAAGACCCTGAATGGGCCCACAGGGCTCTAGTGAAGCTCTCTTACTTTATCAGCCTCTATGTGGGGCATAATATGGGTGAGGTTAGGTAGAAGAGTTTTGTTTTGTTTTATTTTTTTGGCCTGGGCTTCACATTTCTAGCAGTATCCAAATTTAGACTTTTCTCATGAAGTCCAATTGGGTGTATAAATATAATCACAGAATTGAACCATCAGGATTGAACAAGTACAATAGCCCATGATTTTTATTACATGGTCTTGGGATGTTTGCATTTTCTGATATAATAGGAATCTCTCAAGGATGCTTGGCCCATGCTCTGCTCCCTGGGCCTAGATGTCCAGCCCTGGTTCTAGCCTTGGGGCTGGGTAGGTGGGTGTAGTTAGTGTTGATTCAGTCACCTTGCGTTGCAGGAACTTTTATGTGTTTACTCTTGCTGCTGTGCCTTTGACCCTTAGAACCGATACCCCGTGTGGTTCACTGTGTAGTAAGGCAGTCTGTTGAGATAATAATTTGGACTTTTCCCCCCAGTCCCCTGCCTTGTGTGGAAATGAGTGAGGGGAGGTGTAGATCTCAAACTAAGAACAGGAGTTGTGGGCAAAGACACAGGCCTTCCTGAAGAGCATGCCAGTTTCATAAAGACAAAGAGACAAAGACAGTGTCTCAATTACTTCTGAACTTTCACTGCTGGGACCGAAAAGGTTGGTTGACCAGTGGTCCCAGTTGGCTTAAGACTTTCCCAGTTTCAGTACTAACCATCCCATATCACGTGCAGCTCCTTAATCCCAGACAACCAGGGATGATGGTGGGTATAGTTGCCCAATAAGGATTTGTGAAGCAAGCAAGTGAATGAATAAATGGCTTTTATCTTCCAAAAGTCTGCACTCATTGAAGAAATTGTGTTAAGTATTTCTGAAGACAAGAGGATAGAGCAGGGGTTGGCCAACTTTTGGACGGGTGCCAAATCTAGCCCACTGCCTGCTTTTTTAATGGCCTGAACATTAGAATGACTTTTAAAAATTCAAATGAAGAATAATATTTTGTGACATGTGAAAAATTTATAAAAATGGATTTTTGGGGTTCATAAATATAACGTCATTGGATCGCAGCCATGCTTGTCCATTTGCGTGGTCTATAACTGCTTTAGACCACAAGAACAGAGCTGAGTAGCTGTGAAAGAAACAACATGGACTGCGAAGCCCAACAAACTTGTTACTTGGCCTTTACAGGAGCTTTCTGGAGGCAAAGAGAGGTCGATGTGGAGGATGAGAGAGGGCAGGACACTCATGTTGCATAGGGGCAGTACTTCCCAGAATAGCAAGACATCAAACAGCGGTTGCACTCAAGACACAAGGCTCTCTGCCTTAGCAAGGCTTCTGCACCCACCGAGGCTGAGGGTTTCTGAGAGTGGGGAGGTGCCAGCGGCGACAGTGAGGAAATTAGCCATGATGGAGGCTGGGGCAAGGCAGGTCAGGGACCCTTTCTCTATCTTCTGGGTATTACAAAAGTCTCTTGGATTCTAAGATGACTCAGAGAGGTGGGTGCTCAATGGTGATTAAGGTGGAATTTTTACCAAGCCTGGTGGGGATGGGGGTTGGAAAATAATTAAATTGGACTTCATGAAAACAAAGAGAGAATGATTTCATGCACATCTGGGTGTGGTGGCTAAGCCTGATCACTACAAGTTCTGTGGAGTCCGTTGTTGTGGTTGTAATGGCTTAGTAGTACAGAATCTGAGTGTGTACATCACCCAAGAAGTGTTTCTAAGCCAAGGCCCGAAGGGTGAGAACCATGAGCCAGAAGGTTTATTTCAGGCCAAGAGAGGAGCATTTTCAAAGTTCATAGGCTTGCCTCTGCTCCATCCCCCACCCTCCCAATTCCAATTCCTGCAAACCTGACATATAGTTGGTTTTAAAAAAATGCTTAATGAGCAAGTAGGCAAATGTTTTCTTCCTCCTTTCTAATCCTCAGAACTGGTTATACAATCTGGCATGGATCATTCACTGCTTAGTGTGAATTTAAGAAAATTTCTGTCACTCCCAGATGTTTACAGTTAAACCTTACCTATAATAGTAGAACCAAAGCATATTTTTCAGTTGAAGGTATTCAAACATTAACAAATTAGTCGAGGTGCTGGTGACCCAGATCCTTCCAAGGCTCTTCCAACCAGTGCCCCAGTAATAATGCTAACAGCTGGGGAGAGACTGTTTAAGTGGGGCTCATGAGTGGGTGGCCAGGCCCCTTGTGCAACAGCAGGTGCTGCAGCTTCTCTACCCCATCCCTGGCTCTTCTCAGGTTGCAAAATCAGAGCACCATTGTTTTTTCAAAATGGACAGAAGTTTTCCTTTGGAAAAGTTGCAGGGAGACACTATTGCCCCAGGTGCTCCTTCACCATTGAAGCAGGAGAGAGACTGCTCCCGGCTTTGCCTCATCACTTTCACTTCAGCACCTTGCAGGGTGCTGGAAGGGGCTGCAGATGAGTCCAGAGGCAAGTTCCCACAGAAGAGAACAAGAAAGGCACCCCACCACCATATTGAAGGCGGGGCAAGAAAGGGCTTGACTTGCTCATTAGGGACTAACAGATCCAATCTTTGTGACTGGCGATCAGCTACTCAGGGCTTAATCGTGGCCCAAAGGGAATATCCTGAGAGCACAAACTTTAGTGGGACCTGACTAGTGCTGAGTTCCAGGCGCCCCAACCCCTACCCTGATCCAGCTGTGGGACAAAGGGTGTAGCCAGAAAAGCAAAAGGAAGAATTCCAAAGAGATCAGTGGTGAATCCAGGGCTGACCCAAACCCCCTCCTTCCCAGCAATCCTCTGAATGTCAGACCCACACAGCTGGGTCACCACTGAGAGGGACAAACCCAGGCGGAGCCTGGATGTCAGTCGCAATAGGAGAGCTCCATTTCAGGATAGGCCTGGCTGTGGCACCCCAATGAGAGTACATACCTGGGGAAGAGACATTCCCGTACCTCCCCGCCAGAGATCTCCCTGACCATAGGAGAGTGGGAGGGGAGGCCTGCAGCCCCACACACCTCCACTGTCCCTCCTCCTTCCCTGCTTTATTCCCTGAGGAGTGAAAGAGGTGGCTCTGCAGGAGAGACTTGATTAGAGGAACAATTACAGAGCTTGCCACAAGAGGGCACTTTTTTTGTTGTTGTTTGTTTGTTTTTAAATTTTCAATTATTTTTTAATTAAAAATTTTTTTGACTGTTTGCCTGTTAGTTCACCTATTTTAAAAATATTTTTCCTTTGTGCATGAATGTGTATGTGAGGGTTTGATCTGCATCCCCCCCGCCAATTTTTTTTTAAAATTTTTCTTTTCTTTTTCTGTTTCTTCTTTTGTAGTTTTCTGTTTTTGTGTGTATGTGAATGAGTGTTCATCTTTCAATTTTGTTGTGGTTGTTGGTTTTTGTTCTTCTGGGTCTTTTTTATATTTTTTAGATATATTTAGCATTAACATTTTCCATTAGTGTTTGTCATGTAAGGACTTTCTCTATTCTTCATTTATGAATCTTAGTTTGGCTGGATATAATGTTATTGGTTGTCATTTTTTTTCATTTCTCAGTCTTCTTACTGTTATGATAACATTTTCATACTTGCTTTGTTTCTGTTGATGTACTATTTCCCTACACAAATAGGAAGTCTAAAAAAAAAAATCAGTAAATAACAGAAGAGTAAAAGGGAAAACAGACAAATGTACCGACTAACAAATGAAAAGAGACACAGACAGAAAAGACTAAAAAGAACTAAAAACATA
>CAUYQG010122642.1:0-15909 GCA_963574415.1 Tarsius wallacei | reverse complement strand
TCAAGGTTCACTATATGAGTGAGAACATGTGATACTCAGATCTTTGTTTCTGTGAGAGGTCACTCAGTATTATAGATTCTAGTTCCATCCAAGTTGCTGTGAAATTCATGATTTTGTTCTTTTTTATGGCTGCGTAGTATTTCATTGTGTATATGTACCACATTTTTTTTAATCCAGTCCTCTTTTGATGGACAGCATGGTTCTTCCAGGTTCTTGCTATTGTGAACAATGCTGCAATATTGTTCCAAAGATAGAATAGAGCACCAGAAAGAACAGAGCAACATTAGGTGTTCAGAAATGTGGAGGCAAAGAAGAAATAGCAGAAAAGTAAGAAAAGAGAAGATATGGAGGGGGGGAGTCAAAGCAAAGGTGGTAAATAACTAGATAATAGAGACAGTTATAGGCCAGGTCAGAATTAGATGAATCTTCATAATTTCCTAAGTGAGTTGTCATATATCAAATAAATATTTAGCTTATAACATGGTTTTATTCTAAAATACTTTTGTACTTTATGAATATTTCTTTTATTTTCAAATGTCTAAAACAGAAATTTTATCTATGTTAGAGGTGAGTAAGTTTTTACTTTGACTAAAATGTCATTGTGTTCCTATTTCAATTTTTCTATCAGTTTAATGCAAGATTAACCTGAGGTTATAAAATCTACTTTAAAAACTGTCTCTATAAGCACAACTAATAAAGATGCAACAAGAGTTTTTCTTGTGAATGCAAAATAAAATATAGAAAAATGAAATTGATGTCAAAGCTGATAAATGCAGCAAATGCCTATTACCCTTTAGTTGAACAGTTTTTTCTCCAAAACTGCTTTACTTTTTCCTATTGATTGGTTTTATAATAAATATATTGTAAATTTGAAAGTATAAAATATGCTTGTATTGACAAACTTCTTTTTTAGATCTTTTGCATATAGTTTTCACATAAGAGTTAATTTGGGTGTGAAGAAAAAGCATCTTCATTTTATTAGACACTTTTGTAATGCATTCTAAGATTATGAGGATAAACTGAGGCAGGGTTGCCAGTGATCATTCCATCCAAATCTTATGGTGGGTACCTCATCAAATACTTTTATAAATGGTGTAATTATCTTAGCATGGATTTTGTAACCCAACTATGTAATTTAGCTCTGTAATCTCAGAAAAGTTATTTAGCCATTCTAATCATGTATTTCCTTGTCTGTAGATGAAAATAATTATAGTTAACTTTTAGAAGAACTGTGGAATGCAGAAGATTGAAACAGGACCCTTATCTATTTATCTCTTTTAATCTGATTTGTAGGAGTTCTTCATACATTCTGGCTACTCATTTTTGGTCAGTTTTATGAATTGCAAATATCTTTTCAAAGTCTGTTGCTTGTCTTCTTACCTAGTTTATGAAATCTTTGAAGAAACAGATTTTTTTTTTCGTTTAATGAACTCAAACTTATGTACTTTTTCTTTTATAGTTTGTCCTTTTTGGTGTCAATTATAAAAGAAAGTTCTTCCAAACCTAAGATTATAAATGTCTTACATTTTATTCTAAATAATTTAAAGTTTTACTTTACACAGTTGGTTTTTTGTCCAGAGAAACTTAATTTTGCATTAATGTTTTCCTTTTTCTTACTAACTCTTTTGTCAAGTATTCTCCTTTATTTTATCACAGAAACTTGACTTGTTAGACGAAAGCTTATTTCCCATTTTCTTTATGAGACCATGGCTTAACACTCAAGCCCTTGCTAACTTCTTCCTCTCTGGACGGCTAAAACATCTGTCCCTGAACTTGTAATTACTTTATTATGAATACTGAGAATGTGGTGAGACAGATGACCTAAATGAGTGAAATGGATCAAGTGAACATATTGAATTGGGAATGGTGGAGACTGTCTTAAACAATAGAGCAAATTACCTATCCAAAGGGTGAAGCTGCTCCACAGAGCTGGCCAATGATTGTAGTAGAAACCATGGATCCAGAGTCACCAGGTCATTTGCTTTTTATTTTTAAAAGAAGCAAAATAGTTTATAAGAATTTAATTTGTAAGATAAAATCTGATTTTTATTTAAAATGCTAAAATAACAGAGATATGTGATATATAATCTAATACAGTATTTCTCAACCTTTTTTCTCATAACCTCCCTAAGCAGCCTTATCTTTTTTCTAATTACCAATTCATGGAATTAAATATTAAGAAAAAACATTTTATCAGATGAAGCTGAGGTTTGGAGGGAGAGTCAAAAATTATTGTATTATTTTGCATTGTTGAGAATGTATGGTTTAATGATTTGTAGTGATTCTATAATATTTAGTGGTCTCCGCAATAAAGCATGATCTCTTTTAAGAACAGATATCTCTCAGTCTGATCCACAAAGAGCTTACCAAAGGGTCAAGATCCTCAAGCATGCTCAAAAAGTGTGGAATAACAGGGAACTTCACAATCACACTCAGATTTTGAGGAGAGAAGATAGAGCGAATTCTATAATATGATCAAGATGATTATTGAACATTTATCATTCCAGTCAGATTCCCACATTAAGAAAATTGTAGACAAACAAAACCTCTTCCTGAAGTTAAGGCCATACCTTTTGTTCTTGTGGTCAGGGTGCAATCCCTTCCAAGAATTTTTTTGAGATATTACTAGTGAATGCCAGTGAGAGCGATTTAATAGTCCTCAGAGAAGAAATAAATAAGTAGAGAGAAGTAGAAAGGGCTTCCAACCCCATTGACTTTTAAGGAATCTAGTTTTCTGAGGATGTTCAAGTCATGTCCATTGCAGTTTTAGTTCAGTCCTGGTTTCCAAGCTTCAGTCTCTTCAGTCTCTTGTCCAGTTTACATTGTAGCTCAGGGAATGATCCAAAGGCTTATTTCTCTGATACGATCAACCCTCGAAGAGAAATCAGAACATTAGATTCAAGTCTCATGTGTGCCCTAGAAGCCTAGTGTAAAATAGCCTCTCTGATCTTTAGTTCTCTTAAAGGCAGAGTAAGAATAGCCATAAGATCAACCCCAAGTTCAGTGTTTGCAGAGGTTTAGGATCATACAGTTACTGAAAGCACAGACTCTGAGTCCATCAGACATGTGTTTGACTTTCCAACATGCAACTTAGTGGCAGGGACCTCAAAAATGTTACATAACCACTCTAGACATTAATTTTGACAAGTGTAAAATGTTGACGATAATAATTCTTATTCACTTGGTTGCTCTGAAGATCAAATGAGAGAACACTGAACAACTCAATCATATGATTAACTGAGTTAGTAGGTACAAAAAAACATTATATTATAAAAGGTCACAAATATATTACATTATTATTGTTATTATTATATGAACTGTTTTGTTCTGCTGTCTGGAGCTCTATCAGCTTCCAGACTCAGTGAAATATTCTTTACTTTTTATGCAAATTTCCAGGTTCCCGTGAGAGAAAAATTTCAGCAGAATCTCTGTTTTCAATAAAGTGTGTATAATTCCTCTCTTTGAAGGTTATAATTCCAACCTGCCTTCCATATGATTCACCTAGGCAAGGAGCCAAGAAACTTGCAAGTGAGCTGGGCAAAAGTACATCTACTGAGAGTACAAAGCCACTCTATGAGCCTATACACAATTAAAAAAAAAAAAAACTTTTAAAAAGAATTTCTGAATGTGTTTGTGTCTTTTTATGTTTTTGTTTGCTAGGTTTCTAAGTTTATCTCGGTAATTTTTTTCTTATTTTTTCAACAGCTTTATTTAAATATAATTTACAAACCATGAAGATCCTTCTATGATTTTTATTTGTCTCTTTTTATCTCTGACAATCTTTCAGTCTAAGTTTACACAAATTTCCTTCTGAATGCATCCGAACGAACGTGTGTGTTTGTATTTGTTTCTCTGCATACCAGTACCTAAGTCTACATGAACCTGTGTCTGTGAATCTCTGACCTATGAGATCTCTGTATCTGTGTTTCTCTATGTGTATGACTATGAGTTTTTTTGTGAGGTTCTGGTGTTTGTTTCTTTGTGTCTTGTCTGTGTTGTGTATTTGTGTTATCTATATAAGTTCTAAGCACATGTATGGATGTTTATGTTTAAAAAAAGATAAAGTTGAATAACTTTAGGCTATTAATGCTACTAAGTTGTTCGAACAGACTCAGTGAAAAACACAGACCAATAATTTTATAGTCTGATTTTTTTTCAATGACACCCACGCCTTACTTCTCAAGTTGATTTTGAGAGAATGGTAAATTACCAGTTTTTAGGTGTCCTAGTCATAAGTATTTTTAGAACTCTCCAGGTGATTCTAATGTGCAACTCTATACCGGTACATTGGTTAGCTCTCTACTGTTCTTTTAGAAATCTGCAACCTGCTTTCTTTAAATTTGACATTAATTATATCACAGTGAGTAAGGAGGTTAATTTGGAGACTTTATTGAATGTGAAACAAAATTTATCCTCTCCTTTCCTGTGGAGCAGGGAGGTGTCCCATGAGCCTGGAGCCTGTAAGATAACAACCCCTAAATTAACCTATGAAACAGTTGAAAACGCATTCCCCTCCCTGTCCAATCCTCCCTCCATTCCAATAGGCACTTGTTTCCTTTTATGAGTACATCTATCTAATTAAGCGGATGTAGTACTGCCTAAATTTCCATATAAATACTTCAGAGCCTCTGTGGGTGTTTGGCAAACCCAGAGAGGATTTATTAGTATAATAAACAAAATGTTTTATTTGGGAAAAAAGAACATGTTTGCAATATTCCTTTCATATTCCTTCATAGGGAAGGTCAGGAACAGAAATTGGTATCACCTATGTGTGGAATCTTAAAAAGTTGAACTCATATAAGCAGAGAGTAGAAATGTGGTTACCAGTGGCTGAAGTGTGTAGGGAAAGGTGAGAGAAATGGGAGATGTAGATTAAAAGGTACAAGCTTTCAGTTATAAGATGAATAAGTTCTGGGGATCTAACGTATAGCATGGGTGGTGATAGTTTGTACTAATTTTTTAATTATGATAATCATTACATAATGTATGCATATACATCCCATTGTAATACACCTTAAATACACATAATCTTTATGTATCAATTAAATATTTTAAAATTTAAAAAGAGGATGAAAAAGGTGATGCAGAGTAGAGATCTAAAGTTAAAGAAGGGGAGAAACCCAAGAACAAGGAAGAAGAAAAATAAAACCTCAGATATTTAAATCCTGAGTAAATGGGTCATCCACAAACTATTCCCTATCAAAGAATGATCCACAGACATCCACTGCCGAAATAACTTTGTGAGAATCGGGGTAAAAGTGATCCCTTTCTTCAGCTTTCAGACTCTACTTGCAATACTGAACGAAAGGGTCTTTGGAGTGAGAAACTGCGTGTTCACCTTTACCAAACCCATCACCAACAATGACCCATGGAGATCTTTCTCAGGTCCTGAGGATTTGAATTTTGACACTCATGGTGATAAATTCAGGTAGACAGAAGACTTTCACTCCTTGAGGCAAAAGAAAAATTAGGTTCCTTAATATTCTCTCTATCCACTACAGCAAATAGAATTCCGTGACACATGGTAAGTATTCAGTAAATATTTAAGGAATAAATAAATGGCAGGTTTGTTTTAACAATCTGGTAGATTTGAATGGCTTACGTAGAGGTATCTTTCTTAACAGAACGAAAGCAAAACAATCATTGAGAAGACTCTCTTAGGTCTCTATATTTCTCAAATGGGGACTGTTATGTGAAATAAAGTAAACTTTAAATAACAATTTTTTAAAAAACCAGTAAGCTAAAGGTAGAGGTAGAGAATAAATACACAGTTTGTTAGCCTAATTTAATGATGTCCATCTTGACAGGAGAAAAATAAATAGGGGAACACCTTTATACCACAATTGGTCTGGAAATATCAGTCATATTTTAAACAATACATTATGGCTTCTAAAAATAGCTAATTTAAATGTTTTGGATGGATATAAATATTAAAATGTGTGAGTTACAGGGAAAGGCTCATTTCACATTATTTACCTCAGTAGGTTGGTTTAATATTGTCATAATTTTATAGGTGAGAAAAATTAAGATTCAAAATATCAAATTATTTGCCTAAGGTCATATGACTAGTGAAAGAAAATTGAGAATTCTAACTTAGGCTAATTGACTATAAAACCCATATGATTAACCATTACACTCTTTGACTTTTCTTAAACGCAGCAGTACCAAGTGCCAAACATTTTCATGACCACTGATATCTTAACTGACATAACAATTACCAAATATTGTGGAGAAGACTGAATAGGGACTACTTCACATATATATGATTCATGTTCCTTAAACATCATACACTAAGATAACTAAGTACAACATAAAGTATATACTGTCTCTGTAAGTTTGGGAATAGCACATTGGGGAAAAATGAAATTGCTTTGCCTGGCAATTTTTAAGACAGAAAAGAATGACTGCCCCAATGGATTTTATAGCTGCCCTTGAGACAGTTTAGTATATCTGTCATTTTATAGTTGAGGAACCTATAGGCATTGATAAATATTTCCAGTGACAAAATTAGTCAGTGATAAAATTAGGATGAGAATTCTGTTCTGCCAAGTCCATGTCTACTGATATTTTGATGATATCAGTTGTTTAATCTCTTCCTTGAGAACTTTTTAAAGGTACAAAAGCAAATTTGTTGACCTCACAGATCTTTGACTCAACTAAAACATCTCTAAGACGTTTCTGTTCCCAGCCCAAAATGCATTATTAGTTCAAAATTTTTTTCTGAAATGATCAAAGAGATAACATGTGTAAAAGTTGACACTACATAGATCCAGACACACGTTCATGCACAAAGACTCATTCCCAGAACCTCACAAACAGATTCATGGTTACTGAGAATTTCCTCTTCTCTGAACCTTGGTATTGCTAACATGGGAAACAAAGTTACAAGCATTATGCGATCTTATTCCTTAGAATGAATCATTTAGAATACCACTTATAATTATTTTAGTCTCTGACTTAGACTGATAGACTTGTAAGGGATTGGGAGAGATGGAAAGATTTACTCTAACAGCATCAGATCTCTTCATCAGTGTCCATAAGAAAAAATAAAGAAAAAATCAAATAAAAAGGTTTTTGTTTTTCCAAAACGTCCCAGAAACAACCAAGATTTTAGGGTTTGTATGTAATATTATGCAGTATTCTAATCAGATCATTAGAAATTAGCACAGCAATTTGTTAAATTGATGCTACTTTGAATTTAATCCAGCTTTTAGCTGACCCCACCTCCTTTTAAATACCACTTGTGGTTATTTAACTTTAAAATGGATCATAAATTACTGATGAGAAATCTCCCTTACAAATCAAACAAAAAAACGGGATCTTAAGACAATGGAGATGAGAAAAAGCAAATTCATGATTAAAACTTGGTAGTTTATAAAATGTGCTAATCTGAAAGTGACCATTAGATAACATATATCAACAACTTGGCTCCTAAGGGGGGAAAATGAAAAAAATCAGAGTAGAAAAAAAGTGCCCAGACTTTACCTGTGCGATGTTCACTTGTATACCTAATCCTGAATTGTACCTCACATCTTTAAAATGAAATATTTTATTTAAAAAAGAGAAACAGAAGCAACATCTAAAGGGAAATTTATTTTTTCACTTTGAGAAACACCTCGTTTTTATGTAGTCTTTGGAGGACTGTCAGGAATCAAAGAGACTTGAACGTCTTTTATTCCAAATATTACTGTCTAATTAGGTTTACCATATTTCAACTAAGTAGTGATTTAGCCTATGTTTAAACAGCTTCGGAATGTTAAATGTATGGACTTGTTCAAAACTGTGAGTAATTAAATTTTTGTTGCCTTAAGCCATCAAGTCTTTGGAAATTTGTTTCAGCAGCTCCAGGGTACTAATGCAAAGGGTAAAAAACAAGCAGTTGTATCTTAAGGACACTAGTTAAAACCTATTACAGTTAACGGAAGGACACAAAGAAAAAAAGTCTACCAAAAAAAAGTCTACCCTTGGAGGAAGAGCAGGAATAGAGGCTGAACTCAGAACTACAACCACAGAATATCAGGAGTGCTAACAATTACAGAAACCAATGTCTTTTTGTATGCTAAAACTGAGGTTTAAGCAGAATAATAATGTTCTGTCTACCACTCACTGCTGAGCTAACAAGAATCAAATAACAAGTAACAGGAAAATAATGTTTAACAGGGATAGGAAAGGGTCAAGGTAGTGAAAAATATCTTTTCCGAGGTAAAATACAAAAACTCTGTGTGAAATAGAAAATGAAAAAAACTATTTAACAAATGAGCTCCTACTCTAAACATAGAGCTTTGCTATAGGAATTTAAAGCCTGCGGCTCACATCTACAACAAACTTCAAACTCCGCTCAATTCTCAACTATAACTCAAATCTTTACACTAAAGTTTTAACAGAAAAAAAAAAAATTGCCCACTTTCAGGCATCAAATTAGTTACATAAGTGCCTAACATTTTTCTCAAGATTTTTTAACAAAAAATGATGGAATATAAACAACAACAGAAAACTCTAATATACTTCCAAAGACAAAGCAATCATCATTATCAGAATCAGATATGACATAGATATTGGAACCATATAATAGAGATTCAGAATAATTGTGATTGATATGCTAAATGCTCTAATGAAAAAAGTAGATGGCATGCAAGATAAGGAATTTCAGCAGAAAAAGGAAAACTATAAAAAAGATTCAAATATAAATGCTTCAACTGAAAAAATACAATAACTAAAATGAAGAATTCTTTTGATAAGTCATTAGAAGACTCAACAGTGCTAAGGAAACAATAGCTGTGAAGACAAATCAATTAAAATTACTCAAATTGAAACAGAAAGAGATATCTAATACAAACAAAAATAAACAAACAAAAACCCAGTGTATCCCAGAGCTGTAGGACAATATCAAATGCTCGAACATATAAGAAATTGTAATTCCAGAAGAAGAGTGGTTATTGGAGTAGAAGGAATAAATGAAGATGTAATAGTCATAAATTTTCTAAAATTAAGTGCAGATATAAAAAGCTAAGAGAGAGTCAAGCAGGTAAACACTCTATTATCATTCAAACGCATGTGCGCACACACGTCCCTAGCTATATCTTAAGTTGCTTTAAATTAATAAAAGAAGAATATGTTAATGGCTGCCAGATAAGTCATATTATATAAGGAGAAACAAAGATAAGTATTAAAGTAGACTTTTTGTCTAAAATCTTGCAATCTGGAAAACAATGAAGTGTTTAAAAAAAAAGCTTTTTTTTTTTTCTTAGTTTGTCTCACTCTGTAGCCCAGGCTGGAGTTCAGTGGCACGCTCACGGCCACTGCAGCCTCAAACTGCTGGGCTCAGGTGATCCTTCTGCCTCAGCCTTCCAAGTAGCTGGAATTACAGGTGCATGTCACCATGCCCAGTTAATTTTTTGATTTATTGTAGAGACAAGGTCTTGCTACGTTGCCCAGGCTGGTCTCGAACCCCGAGCTAAGACAATCCTCTTGCCTTAGCCTCTCCATGTGCTGGGATGACAGGCTTGAGCTACCGTGAAGTGATGTTTTTAATATACTAAAACACGTTAAGAAAATAAAACTGTCAACTCTAAGTTCTTTAGTGCGGACAGAAAAAAATAAACGCTCAGAAATAAAAACAAACAAAATCCCAAAACTTGAGGGCATTTCAGAAGATATATGCAATATAAAACGTCAAAGAATATTATTCAGAGAGGAGCAATAAGGTAACAGTTGGAAACTTGGATCCGTGCAATAGAATGACCAGCATTGTAAATGAAATAAAAAAAGGAATAAATCACATAAAACTCATTTTTCCTATTTTAATTGTTCTAGATGACCACTGGTTATTTAAAGAAAAAATAGCAGCAATGTATTTTGTGTTTGCATACATATGTAAACATAAAATATATAATAATAATGTCACCACATTTCAAAGGGAGGACTAAGGACTGTATTGTTATGGAATACACATAAAATGACATAACATAATATAACTTGAAAGTTGACTCCCATTGTTTAGAAATATTAAAGAAATTCTTTAGCAGGAAGAATATTTATAGCATAATATTTGACAGCAGTGGCACAAAGGATGGCTGGAATTGAGATTATATCATTATATGGGTCTAAAATAACATATTAAAACTGTGTAATATTATTTGAAAGTAGTCTTAACTTAATATAGCTATGTAATTTAAATCCTAGGAAAATCAATAGTATTATTTTTGTTTTAATAATTAAATAGAAAAGATAGGATGAAATCACAAATACATTTAAATAATTTAAGACAGAAAAGAAGAAACAAAAATATAATCAAGTGGAACACATACATAAAAATATGGTAGATTTTAGTTCAGTTTTATCAATAATTACATTAAATCTCAATGGTCTAAAGATACTAGTTAAAAGGGCATAATCATCAAATTGAATAGAAAAATTAAGCAATGTATATGTCAACTGTAATAATCCCATTTTAAATATATTAAAAATGTTGCCAATTTGTATTTCTTGCAAAAGACTTATATCCAGAATACATAAAGGAGATTTCAAAATAAGACACGTCAAAATAAGATACAGGGCAAAACTTCTACACAGTCACTCTACCAAAAACTATATATGGGTCAGGCACAGTGACTCAGCCTGTAATCCCAATACTTTGGGAGGCTGAGACGAGAGGATTGTCTGAGCCCACGGGTTTGAGTCCAGCTCAGGCAACTTGGTGAGACTTTGTCTCTCAATAAATCACAAAAACTAGCTGGACATGGTGGTGTGCATCTATAATTCCATCTACTTGGAAGGCTGAGGTGGAAGGACCGCCTAAACCCAGCAGGTCGAGACTGCAGTGACCATGAGCATGCCACGGCACTCCAGCCTGGGTGACAAATGTGAGACTCCAACTCAAAAAAAAAATTATATATGAATGATAAATAAGCATGCAGTAATATGTTCAATATCATTAAACATTAGAGAAACACAAGTGAAATTACAGTGAGAGGCCATTATAATGGCAAAAAATATATAAATAAATAAAATAAAATATTGACAATATCAAGTACTGAGAAGAAAATGGAGCAACTGGAACTCTCATTCATTGCTTGTGGAAATCCAAACTGATACAGTTACTTTGAAAAAAAATAGTTTGGCGGTCTCTTATAAAATTAAATATAAACCTACTACACATTCTCAGCAATTCTACTTTTAGGTATTTTAGGTATCTGCCCAAGAGAAGAGAAAAGTTATGTACCCCCACACATGTATGTGAATGTTTATAGCAGCTTTACTTAAATGTGTTAAAATTTGAAAACAACTCAGATGTATTTCAAGCAATGAAGTACTTTGGTACACCCTTACAACAGAAAACTACTCAGCCAGTTTTTAAAAAGCAAACAAATGTAAAAAAGAGAGAGACAGCACAAACAAAGAAGCAGTTGTTTTACAATAATACACAAACAACTTTAGAATATTTTGCTAGGTGAAAGAAACATGAAGCAATAATCTACCTGTTAGGGTTGTATTTGGAATTATCATATTTACAGAAATAGAAAATAGATCAATATTCACTAGGGGTTGTGTGTACAGTGAGTTGTTGAATCAAAAGGAAAAGGACAGAGGACTTATTGGGTTATAGAACCATTTTATATGAAATTGTGGTGGCAAATGCATGATTTTATACAGGTTTTGCTTTTCAAGTGGTATAACTATACCACAAAGAATAAATTTAATTTTTTAAATTTTTAAAAATTTACAAAGATATACAGGAAGCATAAGATGGAATATACATCATAACAAATGATTATCAGTGAATCATTTGTGTTATCAATGAATCATCTCACTCCTCTGAAGATGGAAAGAAAAAAGTTAACCTAAAAAACTATTTCCAAAGTTATTTTGGTTGAATGCTGTAAGACATTAAAAAAAAAGAAAAATCACAAATACTGTATTCTGGTTAGTAAACTTGTTTAAGAGTAGGCAAGTATATATGTACACGAGTGTAGAATGAGAGTTATTTTGCTGTCAGAGTAAGGAGCTTCAAATAAGGAAAGAGTAAAGACTAGAATTTATAAAACCTGTGATGTGAGATTGGAATCACATTGTTATGAACTATTTAAAAATATATATGCAAAAAGATACAAAAATAATTATATATGTGTGTATTTGTATGGGTTAGTATACATTCATACGTTTCCTTAGTCTATTTGCTGAAAGAACCTAGAAGCTGTGATGCCATACTGGCATTGAGAACGCTCAACACACAGGCCCTAATTTCTAAATACCATGCCACAATAAAACAACCTTCTTGGAGAAGTGATTGTTTTTAGGACTGAGATAGGCAAAGCATAAAATGACTTAAGAGCATCCTGCGGGGCCTAAACTTAAGGAAGCCTCTCTACCTCCTAACAAATAGAATGGGAGTATGTTGAAAGGGCATAAGAGGCAATCTGAAAAAGCTAAAATAGTTACAGCTAGAATCATTTTAGCAAAATAAATGACAATCATTTTGGATCATAATCCAAAGAATAAAATAAATATACATGGGTCCATGCTAATATAAGTATATAACTGAATAAATATATAAATGGGTGGAAAGGAACAATTCCTTCTTGCAAAATAACCTGAATTAATACATATAGAAAAAAATGAGGAAACTAGGACATCATTAGAACACCATAGTGATAATTTGGTTTGGTTCTTGAAATACATGGTTTTAAGCCCTTTGAAACAGGTAAGAAGGATAAACGAGGTACTCCTAGTTTCACACTATTCCACTCCTCCAAAATATATACTTATTACAGGAAAATCATTTTTATTATACAAAGTGAGAAAGAGTGCCTTCTCATGATGCACTGTGAAAGTCTCATGATCTTTGCATGATACATAATCTCAACCTGACTTTAGAAAATATAAGACAAACTCAAATTGAAAAATACTCTACAAAATAGCTAACTAATACACTTCAATAGCTAGCTAGTCTCATGACCTTCAAGTAATAAGCAATTTCAACCTAATTTTGGAAAATATAAGACAAACTCAAATTGAAAAGTATTCAACAAAACATCTAACTCATACTCCTCAAAAATCTGGAGTTCAAGGAAAAGAAGAACATCTTAAAGAACAATTACATATTAGGGAAGACTATGGAATCATGTCATTTTTATAAATGTGGGATTCTGAATTCTGAACCAATTTTGGTATGGAAGAAGGATTTTGGTGAAATTTGAGCAAATTCTGTAGTTCTGTTAGTATTATTTCACCAATGTTAACTTCTTAGTTGTGACAATTTTATGACGGTAATATATATCACTAAGATTTGGAGAAGTTGAATAAAGAGAATCTGGTAATTTTCAGTATTATTTTTGCAACTCCTTTGTAAATCTAATTATCTCAACCTAAAAAGTTAAAAAATATATAAAACACAGACATTTTTAGAGATTTAAAAAAAATTAACCTATACGCATTCATTATATTTTGAAAAATTAGGAAAGTAGATAGGTAAGTGGATATGGAAAGTAGGTAAATAATCAAAATGAATTGGTTTGAACAGTAAAGTGCGAAGATAAGTCGGTAGACAGTTGGACTGAGTCTTTGGATGTTTTTTCTTTCTATACACAGCCTTAGTAAGTCTTATTCAAAGTATAAAGGAGGAAGGACCTCACTGGGAAAGGTTGAGATTTATGAACCTGAGCACATGACAATTACTTGAAGACAGAGTTGAGAATAGCAACTATTGTGTTTAGACTGTCCATAAATTGAAAGGATGTTAACAACATGCCTTGCTACAACAGTGTATCTCAATATGGCATTTTCAGAATTCCTAATTTCAGAGTTCTCTATGATACCCTTAACTCCACATAGTAATTTTTAGCCCCAAGGAAACGTAACCTAACTCAGAGAACTCTCTTTGCCAGCCAAGATGCTCAGCTGTTAGAATACAGTACTTAGCAGCAAAAAGAATAAGAAAAGAGAAAGTCATGGGGGGATGGCAGAAGGGAGGGAGAGAAAATGAAATAGAGAAAGAGAGAGAGAGAGAGAGAGAGAGAGAATGCACAAGTGCACACAATCAGCACAACTATAATGTTCCTTTAAAGGCTCTGAACAATTTATATGAGCAATCTTATTTTAAATAATTCTAGGAAATGTAGTTTTAACCAATAAAATGCTTTTTTTAGATTAAAAATACAGTTTATTTAAAAGTAAATTAGAGAGAGAGAGAGAAGATTCATGGTGGGGGAGGGGGCCAAAGTCAGGAAGCAAGGCGACAGCCATAGCTCAAAGAGCAATGGCCACACCAGAGTCTAGCAAGACAATGACCTAAAGTGCTTTTTAAAGTGATTGTATTATTACCTGCATTTGTGCAGTACATGCTGCCCATTGTTTTGCACAGCTTTGTTGAGGTGTGTTTGACAAATAGAAATTCAATATATTTAACGTGTACGACATGATTTTATATACATATACTATATGAAATGATTACTACAATCAAACTAAGTAACATATCCATCACCTCAGATAGTTAGCCATGCTTTTGGTGAGAATATTTAAGATCTGTCTTAGTAAACTTCAAATATACAGTCCATTATTTCAAGTACATAGTGAGATATACAGTCACTATGCTATACATTAAACCTCTAGAACTTATTCATCATACAACTGAAAGTCTGTACTCTTTAATCAACATCTTTCCATTTCTCCCACCTCCCAAGACCATGGTAACTACAATTCTAATCTCTGTTTTTATAAATTCAATATTTAGATTCTAAATATTAGTGATATAATATAGTATTTATCTTTCTGTATCTGGCTTATTTCACTTAGTGTAATGTCTCTTATTTCATACATGTTGTGGTACATGACAGAATAATATTCCACTGTATCTATATACCACAGTTTTTTATTGTTTGATGAACACGTAAGTTTTTTCCATATTGTGAATAATGATTCAATGAACATGGGAATGCAGATATCATTTCAATATGCTGATTTTATTGTCTTTGAATACACACAGGAGTGGGATTGCCAGATAATGTAGTAATTCTATTTTTAATTTTTTGAGAAACCTCCATATTCTTTCCCATAATGCCTAAAACAGCTTACATTCCCACCAACAATGTACAAAAGTTCCTTTTTTTCTATATCCTCATCAACACTTGTTATCTTTTGAGTTTTTTTTTTTTAATTATAGTCTCTCACTCTGTTGCCCAGACTGGAGTGCAGTGGTATGCTCGTGGCCACTGCAGCCTTGACCTGCTGGGCTCGGGTGATCCTGTCACCTCAGCCTTCCAAGTAGCTGGAATTGCAGGCACACACCACCATGACCAGCTAATTTATTATTATTTATTGTGGAGATGAGGTCTTGCCAAATTGCCGAGGCTGATCTTGAACCCATGGGTTCAGGCAATCCTCTCACCTCAGCCTCCCAGAGTGCTGGGATTACAAGAGTGAGCCACTGCGCCTGGCCTTGACTTTTTAATTATAGCCATTCTAGCAACTTTGAGGTGATATCTCATTGTGTTTCAATTTGCTTTTCCTTGATTAGTGATGTTGAGCATTTTTTCATATGCTTGTTGGTCATTTGTATGTCTTCTTTAGGAAAATGTCTATTCAGTTAGTTTGTCCTTTTTTTTTTTTTTTTTTTTTTTTTTTGAGTTGGAGTCTCACTGTCACCCAGACACTGGAGTGCAGCGGCCGCTCCCGGCCACCGCAGCCTCGACCCGCTGGGCTCCGGCGATCCTTCCGCCTCAGCCTTCCAAGTAGCAGGAACTACAGGCGCGCGCTACCACGCCCGGCTAATTTTTTGATTTATTGTAGAGATGAGGTCTCGCTTGCCCAGGCGGGTCTTGAACCCGCGGGCTCAGGCAATCCACTCACCTCAACCTCCCAAAGGCGTGGATTACAGGCTGAGCCACTGAGCCCGGCTAGTTTGTCCATTTTTTA
>CAUYQG010122640.1:0-14242 GCA_963574415.1 Tarsius wallacei | reverse complement strand
CAGGGGTGGGGGTGGGGATGGGATTGGCAGTTGAGGGAAACTGCCAGGGGAGGGAGAGGCACACCTCATCAACAAGGTTCATTACCTGCATAATGAACATTTGTATACCTAACCCTGAATTGTACCCCACATCTTTAAAATTTAAAAAGTTAAAAAAAAAAAAAGAAAAGAAAAGAAAACAAGGTCAGGATTATGGTTAATGCAAGATAGGGCATTATCATAAGGGCAGAATTGTAAGCACAATTTGCATGACACTGAATTTGCCTGCCACACAGCTTATCACCCTCAATATTCCTGCTGGATAGGGGATCCATATGCTGTCATTCCTATCGTACAAATGAGGAAATTAAGGCTCAGACAACTGTGGAGAGTTGCTTACTCAAAGACATTCACTTAGTCAGTGGTTGAATACAATATTTAATTTGTTTAGATCTGCTCTCCAAAACTCTCACTATGATGTCTGGCTGAGAAAAGAATTCAGGCTTTACATTTTTAAAGTAAAAATTTGATGGTTAGCTGGCTGTAACCATAATCAAAGGTAAGCATATAGTCCCTTCCTTCTTATCTCGGACACATCACAATAAACTACAGAAGACCAAGGATGATGTCATTCAACTGAGCTGCTAGGGTGACCAGATAGAGAAAATCTTGACCAAAGCAAAAGCAGCAAAGGATGAATTTACAATTCACAGAAGCAGAGAGCTGAAGGGGAACTCAGAAGTCTCCAACCACCACATTTTACAGATGATAAATCTGAAACTAGCAGAGTTAAGTAGCAAGCTCATGGTCACACAGCTGGTAAAGAATTAATCCCCAGTCCAGTGGCAGTTTCATGACATCATGCAAAGGATATTCCGCAGGAATGGGAAAGAAGTGAATAACTGTCTTTGGTCTCAAAGTAGAAAAGAGGCCCGAGAAAGTGAAGAAATACTGGGGGTGAGTCTGATAGAAGAAAGAAAATGGTAAATTGTCTAAACTGAAAGAGAAGCTATAAAATCTAGTCTGGCAATTACAGATTTACCCAAATATGTTTGCATAAGTTAAGAATGATTTTCAGGGAGGGTAAATGAGAGTGAGAGTGAGGGTGATAGTCTAGAACCATTTTTTAGAGCTGTGGGTTGATCTGGTCTCTGCTCTTGGTGACCTCAGGCAGTTCAATTTCTCTGATGCTCCACCCCTTCCACTGCAACATGTAAATATCATCAACCCTGCTTACTTTATGAGGTTTGGTGAGGATTCAGTAAAATCATGAGTATAAAACTGCTCAAAAAAGTTTAGTTTCTATTCTCTAAAGTCCTATGCCACCAACAGTTATTAACAGAGTACTACACAGAACAAATACAGTGCTATCTAGTTAATCATAGTTATCCTGCCTATATTGTATAGGTTATGAGGTATGATAAGGTCTATTAAGATGAAAATAGGGTGAACGTGAGGGCAAGATCCCAAATTCATGCAATAGGATTTTATACAGCTTGCTGGGGTTGACTTGAAATTTTGACTGTGAGTTTCCTGATAATCAGTTTAAAGAGGAAAAGGTAAAAACTTGTGGAATATACAATGTCTGTATGTTTATAACACTCAAGAAGGGTTATTGAAAAGGGACAAAGCCGGCCCAGGCAACATAACAAGACCTTGTCTCTACAAATAATAAAAATATTAGCTGTGTGTGGTGGCAGGTACCTGTAGTCTCAGCTATTCTGGAGGCTGAGGAGGAAGGATCACCTGAGCCCCGGAGATCAAGGCCGCGGTGAGCCACGACCATGCCACTGCCCTCCAGCTTAGGCAACAGAATGAGACCCCCAACTCAAACAAACAAACAAGCAAGCAAACAAGTAAATAAATGTGACACAGATGTTCTGATGTCTGGAAAAAATTTAACATGCAGTCTCCCACCACCACCTTCACCATTGCCCTCATAAACTCTCCCCCCCATACACAACGTGGGTTGTCAGGAAGCTGAACATGTTTATTGCATTGCATTGCACCATGTACTCAATCCCTGGATGACAGTCCAGTCAGCATAAGGACAGAAGGAGGGGGAAGTATGGGAATCTTCTCAAGTGACAATTTCAGGAATTCCTCTGTTATAGCTTGCATGCCCCAGGCTGGTGCCACTGATGCCCCCACTCTGCTAAATTAGAGTACACCTAATTTGATATCAGTACCTATGGGCCCAGAACATCTACAACAAAGAAAAAACAGACTAGTTGAAGTCAACCCCTCTGCTGCTCTGGTTTTTCATACTCACTCTAATAGTCCTGAGATCACATGACACCTCCAAAAAATAGAATGGGAAGGAAGTGGCAACTGGTCAACCCAGTTGGCATGAACACTGTGGCTTCCAATCCCTGTCCTTTAGCTCTCCAGCCTCTCCTGACTTCTCTCTTTCATAAGGTGACTCAAAATGGGGTCAGCAAAGGGAGCTCTAACAAAGGAAGTTGTAGAATTGGGGTTGTTGTTTGACACAACAAACAATAATAAGTGGGTGTCTTGTCTCAAAGCTCAGTTAGTAGCCTAAGAACCAGGATTATAGGTCAACCAAAAGCATTACAGAAAAAAAAAAAATGCCTGTGTGGATCATGGTAGGAAGATAGGGCACAATCTGACACTCCACTGGTAGAAAATGGTAATCTTTAAAAAAAATTGGTAAAATATACATAACAGTTACCATTTTAACCATTTAAAAATATACAGTTCAATGGCATTAAGGTGAGTCACAATGTTGCACAACCATCATCACCATCCATCTTCAGAACTTTTTTATCTTCCCAAACTGAAACTCTGTATCCATTACACAACTTCCGATTCTCTGCTCCTCCCAGCCTCTGGCAGCCACCACTCCACTTCCTGTGTCTATGAATTTGACAAGTCTAGATACCTCATGTAAGTTGACTCATACAGTATTTTTCCTCTTGCGACTATCATATTTCACATAGCATTATGTCTTCAAGGTTCACACGTGTAACACATGCTAGAAAATTCTTACTTTTTAAGGTGGAATAATGTTTTATTGAGTGAAAAAGATTTTATATATGTTTATAATATATAAAATATGTATGCATAATTGATATATATGTCACATTTTGTTTATCCATTCATCTGTTGATGGACACTTGATTTGCTTCTAAATCTTTTGCCTATTGTGAATAATGCTGCTATGAACATGTGTATATAAGTGTTTCTTTGAGACCTTGCTTTCAATGATTTTTTTTGTATGCATATATCCAGAAGTGAAATTGCTGGATCATATGGTCACTCTATTTTTAATTTTTTGAGAAAGAAACAGCAATCTTGATTTATCTTCGAAGAAAAATATTGAGCAAATTCTTAAATGTCTTGTGTCATTTATAGAGTTGATTTTATGAACATCATGAAAACATGATTCCCTTATTTCCATTAACTGTGTGATCTTCAAAAGTCATTCAAATTATCAGGTGCACTCTAAGTTTTCTCATCTGAAAAAATATACTTGAACTAATTGATATCCAAAGGATTTTGAAATTCTATAGGTCTATTGTTCTGCACAACAGAACAATATGGTATATGTGTTCATCAATTCATTTCTTCATTCATTTATGTCAGGAATACTTTATGAATGCTGGGACAGGTTTTTTTTCTCAAAGATAAGTAACAGTTATTCAGGGATCATGTGAATCAGGAGAAGGAAGGCAGGAGTGATAGTTGACAGAAGAAATGAAATGAATTGCAAACTAGTAGGGGAACAGGTGTCTTGATGAGACCAAAAGGGTAATTCCCGATCAGAACATTCTGGTCTTAGTGATCAACTTTTAAGACTATAGAGTTTATCCAGACAGCAGTGGAAAGTCATTGAAGAATTTAAAGAAGGTGGTCGTATATGAGTTTTTGTTTTTACCTTGACACCAGTGTAGAGAATGGATTGCAGGGTTTTAAAAACAAGTGACCTTCCTTTCCTTCCTGCATTCATCTCATTTTTTTTCAATTTTGTTTTGAAAGTGGAAAAGTTAGTCAGCATGTCCTGCAGCCTAACATGAAAAAAAAGACATTTAGATCAAACTTATTTCATCCTGGCAAACAATACTATACTATACATTCCTTTATAGTGAAAAATGTTTAGTCATTTTACTCAAACTACTCAGCTAAACTACTCACTGTTTTTGGTAATGAACTAGCATATGCAGGTCATTAGTTTGCCAATTAATATTTTATGACTATAACATTAGAGCAATTTTGAAAAAAGTTCTGATGGGAGATGATTATCCCTTTATAACATTCAAAAATCAAATATCACATATTAATATAATACTTCATATTTTGTGGAAAAATTTTAGAAAATACATATTTGATTAAGCGAAATGTTTCCTTAATTGGGATGCAAAAGTCTGACTTTATATTATTCTTTATATAAAAAACATAGTATAAAATTATATAATTACTGTGATACTGTTTTCTTTTTTTAATATATGTCTATTTTCTTTACTATGAAACATGAGTTGTGCTGCATCAGCGGAACTGTTTACCTATGGAAACAATGAATGATCCCTGAAGGCCATTATTTTTAATGGGCAAAAAAAGAAGTTGTTTTCCATCTCAAGTCATATGAATGCAGAAATAGGATGTTTGGAAAAATATTCTGGGTTTTAATATGCAAGAATAAAGTTTTGGTTTACTGTAGATAATAAAATTCACTCAATCAGCAATGCCTTATTCAGTAAGATCATGCTGGAAAGAATGGCATTTATCTTCAATAAATTTTGGCAATTTGGTGTAGTTTTTACTTTGTGTTTACCAAGGAAAGAAAACCAAGATGAAAGCAAGGAGAACCAATTATAAAGAGTGCTTTCCTTTGGCAAGGATGCATGAAACAGCCAGTTTGTTATACACAGGGTCAGGCTGAGAGCTGAAAAATTAAAGTTTGTAGGGTACTTGGTATGTTTATAGTATTCTGAAAAAAGAAGTAGTTTTTCAAGAAAGAGGCCAGAGAATGCTGAGTGTTTCTGGTTTTAACATTATTCCTATTAGTTTGCGAGACCTGGCAAGAGCTATAAAGTTAACAATAAATCAAACATATTTTAATTTGTCTGAGACAGCAGATAGGATAGAAAACAAAAAATTCCCAAGTGGTCCCCTGCCAAAGTATTTCTACTAGCCCTATCTAATACCAAAATTTATACTTGCTATTAAAATATTTTTAATTGAACTAGCAAACAAATTCAAGTTTGAAAACATTTACTGAATGCCACTGGTGTGCCAGGAACTGCAGTTGGTTCTAGGCACGTGGGACAGGTAAGGGTGAGCTTGCCCTCAAAACAGCAAGCGACTCTAGGCAAGGCTGGGTTACCTGATTTGCCATAAGGCCAGAGCATAATAGCCTTTTCTGGGTCAGTGACAACATATGACACAAGACATTGCACCAAATCATGAGATGCCTCCTTATATCACTACTTTCCCTCCAAATCCAATCTCTTATATTAGTAGGACTGTCTTTTGAAATTCTTATTTGAACTTCACATTACTGTAAATCCTATGTCCTGATGTGACTGCATAATATTCAAGTAAATTTTGAAAATGTAATATGTATGATACTTGCTTCAAAGTGTGTCAAAAATACTTATTAGTGTTCAATTTCATTTCTTAAAATCAGAATTTGGGAAGGCAATTGAATTTTATGTTACAGATCATTGAAACACACATTGCAATATCAAATGCTCTTAAAAAATTTTTTTGGTAGCATAGCCAGGAATGAGTTTTTCTTAGTAGATAACAACACTGACACAGACACCTGTTATTTCCCAAGCTAAATGTTCTTAATTGGAAGAGCAGTGAAGGCTTATAAAACTCATCCTCCTTTTTCTTCTTTTTCTTTTGTAAATTTGAAGGAGAATAATGACTCAGTCCCATAGATCACAAGTGCCTGTATTGTCTTGACATTGTTACTTGATCACTCCAGTTGTTCCAATTTGCTTAAAGCCTTTGCCTTAATTTTTAAAAAGTGTGATGTTGCAAGTTGTCTTAATGTGTATGTTACATACAACAGTAAGACTTTCATGGTCTGTAGATAAAAATAATTGCATTCACTTTGAGGTATCCTCTCCCACCCAAAAAACACACAAATCCTAAATTAAAAATTTAAAAACACTTCAATTGACAGAGCAATTCCAGCATGAGAAAACCTTAAATTTTTTTGCTATAATATTTTATGTTACTTTCAAAATAAAAACATCAGTTAACTAAGAAAACACCATATTTAATGTTTGTAGGATTGCAGTGTTTATTACTATCACCAAATGAAATGCCCACTCACTTTAACAAAATGTTCTAAAGCAGCAATATATTAGGAATTTTACTAAACTTTTCCTATAAGGAGAAAGTTTGGTTTGTGATTTTTTTCCCCCTTGACAAACATCCATACCAAGAAATTTTTAAAAATCTGTTGCCAATGGTAAATCATGGTAATACAGAAGATATCACAAAACCTACTAATTCAGATAAACTTTAGGGGAGTATTTCACGAGTGTAGGGCCCTGCTTAATGGCCAACAAAGACTTCTTTATTTGTTAGTTTTGAAATGCTTGTATGTGAATTCATACATTTTGGTATATCACTTTTATAGCTACAAGTCAGATTCATGCCAAGCCCTGAGGCCCTGGAATCTGGGTCTTTAAGAAAAAGGAATGTGGTTGTGTTGCTGTCTGGAAGACAGTATGTTTCCTCTGAGTTGGTAGGCCACCTTTCTGTGGACATAGATGCTATCCTAATTCCATTTGTCTCTTCTCCAACGACTGAATTAACATACACATCTATTTCTGAGTCATGACAACATGGAAATTGTGCACTGTCTACAAACCATGGGCTGTAAAACACTGTCCCAAACACATGCCTAACTTAGTATGTTTTCAATGTTGAAGCAAATGAAGTTATTGGTTGCGAATTCATTTGGGCTCATTTTCACTATTTTATGTGTGTATGTATGTATGTATTGAGTTGGGAATCTCATTCTGTTGTCCAGGCTGGAGTGTCGTGGTATGATCGTGACTCACTACAGCCTCAACATCATGGGCTCAGGCTATCCTCCCACCTCAGTCTCCCAAGCAACTGGGACTATAGCTGACCATGCTCAGCTAATTTTTTGACACTTTGTAGCAATGATGTCTCACTATGTTCCCCAGGCTGGTCTTGAACTCCTGGACTCAAGCAACCCTCCAACCTCGGCCTCCTTAAGTGCTGAGATTGCAGGCATGAGCCATTACACTTGGCCTCATTTTCACTATTTTAGAAATACACTTTTAAGAAGCTGTATTTTAACTATGTTGGAATAGCTTACTTTACTAGTTATGTATTCACATTTAACTGGCATGAGTTTTTGCTGCATTGCTACATGTGACTTTTAAATTTTCTTCAAAGAGGCATATTCTTTCATGTCATGGACAATGCAGGCCGACCTTATCAAGTACATTTAAGTCAGCAATTTGGCCTCTTCCTTCTTAATCTTTCTCCTCCTTCCAAGGAAAAGGGGGTTATCTTCTCCCCTGGACCTGTAGATTGGGATTACAAATGAAGATGGGGACTGCAGAAACAATGGGAGGGGCAGATCACACTCTTTCTTCCTAGCAGTTACTCATTTGCAATTTCTCTGCGCTTAAACCCTTTAGAGCTACAAACTTTGGGAAAGTTACATCACTGTAAACAAAGATATTGTTTAAGTTATTATTATGCAACACTGTGTCATTACTCACACATCGACAGTGCAATTATCTTCCCAGTTCGACCAATGCCACTGTGGCTTTGTAGGCAGCTTCAGGAGAAGGAAAACCCGAGGATAAATATGTCAATGCCATCTTTATAAATGGAAACTTTTCCCGCCCCTCTGGGAAAAACAACAACAACAACAACACTCAAGTTTTGTCCTGCAAACAAAGTGGGGCGGCGATGCTGTGCCCGAAAGTCTTTGGAATCCCACTTTTAGAATGTAAATGATCAGTCTGGCAGGATCCATGTGCTCAATTACAGAGAATAGCAATTCAACAATATGTGAAAGTAAAATTCTGGATGCGCTTTTTAAAAACTCGCAGGCATCTGGTAATTAATTTGGTAACTGGCCTCCTCCCTCCAAAAAAAAAAAAAAGTGTCTGTAACTGGCTTGTGTCCGCCCCAGGTAAGCCCCTCCGGACCTGGTAGGGAGCCTGCCTCCTGCTGCTGGCCGTTCTGACACTGCTTTCCTTGATGCTTTAGCAGAAGACAAATCAAACATGTTCTGGACACATTTTTATTAAACATCAGATAACGGACTAAAAGGATCAGTCTTAAGAGAAAAAAATGGTAAGGACGTGTCAGAAGAAAAAAGCAAGCGAGGACAAATGACCCGCACAAGTGCCTGTGACCATTTCTCTCCCGTGGCTGCCGCAGAGCGGACAGGGAGGGGGTTGGGCGAGGGAGGCAGGGACGCGGGGAGAAATAGAATTCAAAGCGTCATCTCCCTGTCTGCAGAGGTCTGGCCTCCCCGAAGCCCGGGACGCGGTGGTGGCCATTTTCATTTTTTTTTTTTTTCTTTTGAAGGGAGTAAAAGGAAAACGCAACAGAAAAGGTGTGTCGCCCTCCCTGGGCCACCAGCTCGGCTCCTCCCCGCAAAGAAAAAAACGTGGTTAAAAAAAAGAAAAAGAAAAAAAAATCGCAGGTACAAAACCCAGTCCACATGATCTCGTGAGGCTTCTGCAGTCAACTCGATTCCATTGGGCGAGCTGCACCCAAAGAGATGCGATCTTGAAAATCAATCGGTGCTCGCGCCCCCGCGCCGCCGCCGCCGCCGCCGCCGCCGCAGTGGCCACAAAATCAGCGGCTCCGAGGACATTTTTGCCGCAGTGCACGTCCGCCGCCACCGCCGCCGAGCGCTCGGGTGAATAATGGAAGCACCGAGTAGAGACAATCAAGTTGATTTATCACGCAAAATAATTCACTGCTTCAGTCCGGCTCTCGCTCCTGTCACTTTAAATCACAAACGCGCGCGTACACAGATCCGTAGGCGCCCACACATGCACGGTACACGTGTGTGAGTGTGAGTGTGTGAGCGCCAGAGCCAAGTGGAGGGATTCCAGATGGCTGCACGTATGGGGGGGGGGAGCAAAAGAGCCCATCACCCCAGCCCTCTGCCCCCCACCTTTCGCAGCGTGGACAAGTGGCTTGTAAGGCAGCTTGGAGCAAAATAAAGTCTGAACAAAACTAGACTGTGAGACTAGCACGTCCCAGAGTGGAACTGACTGAGGTTAACGCAGACTCTGTAAAGACTCAGATCACTTGCAGGCAAAACTAGAATTCCCTTATTAAAAAAAGAAAAAAGAAGGAAAGAAAGAAAGAAAATCATTCATTGGGTTCAGATCTCAAATGCTGCTTTAAAAATGCACGCACACACGTCGAAGACTCTGAGATTGCAAGTTCTTGGGTTAACATCTGCTGAAGACATTCCAGGGACACATCTGAAAGGAAGAAAGCAGTGAGGCAGCCCTGTCTTTATGTGTCCTGGGCCAAACAAGCGCTGTTAAAACTATTTTTTAAAAAGTGTACTCAGTCTACATACTTTTTGTCAACTCTGAGGAGCAAGCTGGCTTGGGAAAGAGGACTGAACTGAGAGAACCGGAAGGAAGGAGTCCTGGGTTCCTTGTAAGCTGCTGGTCTCCCTTTTTCTACGACTCTCCTTCCTCAACTGTAGAATTGCAGCGGATACTTGATGTGCTTCATACAGTTCTTTTTTTCCACTAACAATCCAAGATTCTACCTAGGAGGGAATGATGATGGGAGGGGGCCTAAGGTAGAGAGAAGAAGAGATTCCATTCTTCAGGTGGCATCTGTTTAAGTGGATGGTGGTAAAAGTGGTGAGCATAGTATGCCCTAAGAATTAAGCTTGCATCTATATTAAAAGCTGTTGCTCTAGCTCTGACGTCTACACTGCATATTATGAGAGCTCTTGGAGTATGACAACGCCATCTTATAAGTACGTTTTTAGGGGGAAGGGGGAAAAGATCATTTTCAAGGATCAGCCAAAAAGATTTTGGGATTGGGACCATTTTTAATGACCTTATTTATTTATACTCTGTATACAAAAATGCCTTGAATCATTTGGATGAGTCATGGGAAGTCACTTTTTTGTGGGTAAGAATTCTTCTGTGCCAGGTTGGCTGTCTAGATTGACCAAATTAATGAGATTAATTACTTCCTGCCTACTTTTTCAGAAAAACAATTCTAAGCAGGGACCCCTGTTCTGTATCCCTCCTGTCTGTGTAGTGAGTGGTCAAGAGCACAGGTGTCAGAGCCAGGCCACTAGCTAGTTTCAACATGCACTAGCTGAATAATTGTAGGCAAATTACTTAGTCTATGGTGCCTCAGTTTCCTGCATTTATCAGATGGGGATTGTAACAGCAACTAATCCATAGGGTTGTTGTCAGGATTAAATGAGTTATCATATTAAAGTGCTTAGAGCAGGGCATAGCACATGTAATGAACAACTCAATGAATGTTTGTGGTTATTATTACTCTAATGTAAACACAGGGGAAGGAAGGTCAGATAAAATAGAGGGATCTTTGAACAACTCCTGGATTTCAACTAAGGCCTCTAAGCAGTTTATTTTCTCTGGCTTTTATGATGTCAGTGTGAAGCAAGGAGCTCAGCGGTCTTTATTATTATTAAGAATAGGACAGAACATTCCCTACCAAAACTCCATTCCCATACATAGAATAGTTAAGAAATGATGGAGAATTCTTCACTTGACCAGTTCCATGCAAATATATCCTACTGGCTCTATATGTTGAGTGCATACTTATGCATGTGCGTCTTGACTATCCAAGTGGGAGAAAGCCAAGGTTTTCTTTGGAGAGAAGTTTCCAAGGCATCCGTGTTTGCCTGTTCCTGTTGTGATACTTTCCTTCCTACATGACTTTTTACCTCAGGCCTAGTCTCTGTCATTGGATTATGAAGCCAAAACAACCCCAGATCTCAGGCATGCTCCCTCTGTGTCATTATTAGTTTAAAATGAAAGAGCGAAATCCTGAATCTCTCTTTTTCCTTAAGGACCCCCAGAGTGCAGACTGGACGGAGGCTTTGGAAAGGGTCACAGGAATGGAATGCTTAAGGGAGCAATTCTGCTAGTGTTTGCAATTTGGGATTGGAGGCAAGCTGCAGTTAAGCTTTATAGAGGAAATGGAGATTAGGTGTTTCCAGAACAAGGTAGGCGCTGGCAGGCTTAGGTCATTCCTTGCTGGAAAGTAATGCCCTACTTCTTTCCTCCCGTGCGCTCCGAAGCCCCAGGTGCGTTGACTGTTTTAGCGGGGGCGGGTGAAGAGACCGTCCCATCGAGGGCAGGCCGGTCTGGGGCGCCCAGGGTGGCGTCCGACGCCAAGTTTAGGGGGCTGCAGGCTCCGGGGTTAAGTTCTCCATTGGCTTGAAAGAGTCTTGCTGAGAGCGCGGAGAGAAAAACGCATTCGTCGCGAGCGCTAGCATGAGCGCACGACTCCACTTGACCGATCTTATTAACACAATTTCCAAAATAAATGAATGCCTTCTACACCTGCTCGCCTTCCCGCTTCTCTCTTGTGGGGCCAGCACGAGACTTTAGCAGGCGGGGACGCCCACCCCCACCATCAGTGTCACACCCCTTCTTAAACGAGACAGGAACTGCCAAGTGTCAGAGGGGAAATCCAGGTACCCATTCTTTAAGCGATTTCAGAAGCCCCGTGGGGAGACCTGGCGAGTTTCATTTCTCCCTGTCCGCAGTCACTGGGCAACCAGGTGCCGCCGGCGGGCCCTTGGCCTCCGAGATCATCCTGAGCTCTCCGGCGTCCGGGTGGGGACTTGGTGATCACTATCCCTGGCGGCCAGGGACTTTCCCAGTTTCTAGAGCTTCTGCAAGAATCTGAGCGCAAATAAATTCCATCCTGCCCTCCATCACCACCCGCCCGGACCGCGGGGATCTCCCACTGCAGGCCCCGACTGGGACAGGAGTGAGGGCGGGTGGAGGCAGCCAGCCGGAGGCGCAGAGGCTGCCCGGCAAGGTCATGACCGCGAGGTGCTGGAGGAGGCCGTGGAGCGCAGCGGCCGGGCGCCGCCCTCTGGCCCGGTAGCTGACCCCGCGCCGCGCCCGTCTCTGTCGCCGGCCAGGCGCATCCCGAGGGAAGGGAGGGGGCGACGCGGCAGAAGCGACCCTTACTGTCACGGTGGAAGTTGAAACCCGCGGGGCTGCCGGGCGAAGGTGTCCTGGAAGGCAGATGAGATGCCCAACACAACTGAACTTTAAATAAAAGGTCTCCCTGCACTGCCCCCTCTCCCTGACAGCGACCTGTGAGAAACCCTGGTCGCCTCCCTTCCATGTCTGAGCCCCGGAGAACCTCTTTCTCCGAATTAATTCGTGGTCCACCAACTTCAGAGCCTGTCCTCTCAGCCTGCTCTGGGGTGTCTTAAAAGGAAGGGAACAAGTTCAATGCTTTTTTTTCCTTTTGGAGGGAGTATTGTGTGAATTTCAAATATCTTCGGCATCCAAGACCAAAACCAAAACCAACCAGATGAAAAGGACAAACACAAACCAAACAACAACAACATCATCACAATGCTGTCTTCACTTAAGTGGAGAGTGGAGTCAATCCCAGCCTTCCTTGGGCCGGTCTTGCTCAGACAGCAGAGTTTCTGAAGCTTTCAGGAAAACAGAGCCCCTTTCAGGCACTTCTGGAGGGGGTTTAAAAAGACTGCAATATATTACCATGTTTAAAACGTTTTGCAGAGGCAAGGTTTCCTAAAAATGACTTGCCAGCGATGCATGGAAAAGCAAATCCGCTTACAGAGAGGGCCCGATGAAGAGGAAAGGGGAGAGGCAGGACTAGCCCCAACAAAAACCACAGTTTCCAGTGTCTGAGCCACAGCGCTGGATGCGGTGGGGCAGCGGGTGGTGTGGCAGCTGGGAGCTGACAGGTTGTAGACCCTCGTGGCTGTCTTTCGCTGTGCACAGCAAGTCCTCAGCCTTCTTTTGGAGTAACCCTGCCCTCTAACACCCAGAGTTAAGCACGCACGCCCTTTTGTGTCTTGTGGGCCTGTGCTTGCACCCTGAATCAAGCCCTGCTCCCACACTGGAGGTGGATAAGCTCTTGTTCTTTACTGGTAGCCCATGGACCCAGCGTGAGAGTGCTGTCGCCAGTGTGGAGGAAGGTGTATGTATGTGCCTGGTTTGTTGTCTGGGGGAAACCGCCACCTTAACTATTTTGCGCTCAAGGCTTCTGTGTTTTGTGTGATGAAACCAAGATAAGTGTTGCAGAGTTTGCAAGCTGTGTGATTTCTCAGGCCAGGAGAGCTTCTGAAGGTCTTAGACCCCTGTAACTCTGGGGGTGGGGGGGCATAAGAGTACTTTGCTGAGCAAATATAACCTACCAGCTTCATGAGGATAAGGCTAAGGCTGCTTTCCTTAAACCTTAAACATTTAAAACCACAGTGCACCAAGCCTCTGCCCCCAACCCCTTGTGCGAACACAAATGCACCCCAGTCATTTCTGGTCGTCTTCTCGCTACTGTGTTATTATGTAGCACCTTCTGAAACTATCTCTTTGAATGCGGTTCCAACTTTTACAAAGTTTCTTGCTCTTTTTACACCCTGATAAGTTGTACTTGCCTTGTGTACAATACAAGCTTGCCTTTGAGCCCTTGACAAGCATTCAACCTTTGAATAGGGAGTTTTCTAAAGGTTACATTTTAGTCTTAAGGGATAAAAATGAAGGCGCTGGGTGCAAAGTGGGCAAAGGTGTTGGAAACGCCATCTCTTGGCTTTGCTAATATCTGGAGGGTAGTCCCGACGTGCCAGTCCTTGTCGGTTTAAATGCCAGGGCAAGGTACCCAGGCTGTCCCGCGGCTGGGCCCTCGGTGTCACTCCCTCATCAGGTCTGGCTCCAGTTCTGGGAACACCGCGCACACCTGCTGGTTTGAAAGCAGCACATTCAGTTCAGGCCACCGGGGAGCGGAAGGACCCCTTTTTCCGTTGGGGCATCTACATGGAGCAAGTGCTAGAACTTCACAAAAGGGAAAACATTTGCCGAAGTCTGTTTTTTTTTTTTTTTTTCTTCCTTAGGACTGCTTAGCGAGCAGGCCGCCAATATTCTGGTTAGAGTTAAGGCTACCAGAAATGTGCAGTGCGTTAGGACGCCGACTTGGGACTCGGAAGACCAGAATGTTACAGTTAACCTCGCCTTTCTTTTTTTGTTTCCACCGCTCTATTTTCCCTTCCCTCTTTCTTTCT
>CAUYQG010122638.1:0-18915 GCA_963574415.1 Tarsius wallacei | reverse complement strand
ACACCCAGCATGTACGTGTATAGAAACTATCTGGCCAGACATAAGAGTTTTTCATCGTTATTCATCCCAACCAGGAGTTTGTTCTGGTGGCCAGCAAGGGCTGTTTGGTATTGGGCATCTGTCTATGCAACTAAATTTTCTCAGTGTACTAAAGGGCTATTTTAAATATGTGAAAAGGTTGCATATGCCCAGCTCCCAGCGTTATGGAAAGACACATGTACCCTAGAAATAATCCAGCCAGGATTTTTCCTTATGCCTAACCCAATGGGGATAAACTAGGCATTTCCCTTTACGAAAGCCTCAAAACCCAAGGGGCTCAATCCCTGGATCAAGTTCCTAATATAGGAAGGACCCAGGTTTGGAAAAATGACAAATGGCCACCCCAGAGAATTATAGATACTTATGGCCCAGCCACAATGGGCACAAAATAGAAGTCGGAAATGCCGCACGCAATTATATATATTGAATCGCATTATTAGGTTACAAGCTGTCTTAGAAATTATAACAAATCAAACAGCCACAGCTTTTGAGCTTGTGCTCAGTAGCAAGCCCAAATGTGCGCAGCTGTTTATCAAAACCGCCTAGCTTGGACTACCTGCTGGTGGAAGAAGGAGAAGTATGTGGTAAATTTAATAGCTCTGATTGTTGTTTGCAAATAAATAATAATAGTAAAGTTATAACTGATATAGCCACCAATGTTAAAAAAAACTTGCCCACGTCCCAGTGCAAAAAAAAAATGGCAAGGCATAAAAGAATTCAGCAATTAGTTTAAAAACATGTTCTCAGGACTGGGAGAATTTAAGTGTATTGTTGAATCTATAGTCTATAGGTGAAATCCTGTCTTATCCTCCCTTGCATAGCCCCAATAATTATAAATGTCATTTCTAAGTTTGTAAAAACGGTTGTTAAATGAAAAACTGCGGCCCATATAATGTTAATGCACCAAATTAAGAATGATGATGCTTTAGATCCATAAAGGACCAAGCATCAAAGGGGGGAATGTGGCAGGATGCGGAGTATGCTCAAATATATTTCTTGTGTGATTGAGTGAATAAACACAGAGACACATGCAGCCATGGGTCTCACCTGGGCTGACTAGAATGTCTCCCACTAGCCCAGTGAGAGAATGGGGGTTGTTAGCAGAAGTATTTCCCTTTGAAAGGCAAGTTGCAACTTCAAATGACTGGCCACCGGAGCCAGGCAGGTTTTTGTTTAGAAAAAGGCCAAATGGCCTAAGACTAGCCTCTCATGGAAGTGCAAAAGAAGTAACTAATTCACAAGTTTATCAAAAACCCCTCTTCTGAGTTGACGGTTTGCAACCAGGCAGTTCCCGATAAACCATTGGTTCTTTGAAAAATCTGATTTTTCTAAATACAAACTTGTAAGATTCTAAAGGAAATATGTAATCACTCAACACCACCCCCTCCCTCACCTAAACAAGGGTATAAAATCCCAGTTCTCCGGTTCTGGGGTGCCCGACATGGACACTCGGGCCCGCTGTGCTAGCCCAGTATAAATAAATGTCACTTCCTCAAATTGCCTCGGTGTCACGATCTCTCTATTTTTCCTGCTACAACACAAGGTGGCTTTTGCTTATAATAACATTTGATCCATCAAGTTATTCTTCTGCCATTCTAAGTATGTGAGAAACAAGCCTAAGTAAGAAATATTTGTTCCTCCATCACCAAGGAAGGGAGGAAAAGGCAGTGAAGTTCATCGCATGTTGGACTTTAGCCACAGGAAAACCCTGGTGTTAGCTGCTGCCAGTGCAACCCGGGATGGTGTCACAAACATCAAGAGCTATCAGAAGGCTTCATAGTCTGGAAGACCCTGCTCCATTCAGGGGTCAGGGAGTGATGGTGGCTGTTCTTATACAGCAGAGATACTTCCTCCTTTGTCTACTCAGGGCTGAGAAGCAGCAACATTTCTCTGGTGACAGAGACCCTAACTAGGAACCATATAGGGTAGGCTGATATCCAAGACACTCAGGAGGAAAAATGCCATTTTTGCAGATGCAAGTGTGGTTAGCATTTGAAATGGTCATCTGGATGTCAACACATGCCTGGGAGCTACAGGAGGGGTGTATTTACTCGGGTGATTTAGAGTTTCTGCCCTGAAGGCCCACCATTGTCCACCCTGCTCCCGAAGAAAACCCAGTCAAAAGGCCTTTGGACCCTCAGGCACATACGGCCCTAGCAACCTGTGAGGAGATGGAAATCCATGTGAGTATAGGTGTCTGTGTCTGTAGGGGAATCACAGAAAAGTTCTCTGTTTAATATAGACCTCAGGCCAGGCTCAGTGGCTCAACTTGTAAACCCAGCACCTTGGGAGGCTGAGGAGAGTGGATTGCCTGAGCCTGGGCAACTTGGTGAGACCTCATTGCTACAATAAATCAAAAATTAACCAGGTGTGGTAGCGCGTGCCTATAGTTCTGGCTACTTGGAAGGCTGAGGCGTGAGCATGCCACTGTACTCCAGCCTGGGCGACGGAGTTAGACTCCAACTAAAAAAAAAAAAAAATGAACCTCAGCTCGAGGTTAGCCTGGGCTCCAATCCCAGCACCACCACTCACAAGCCTTGACTATGAGCAAATCACTTGTGTTCTCTAAGCTAGAGCCCTCTTATCTATGTAATAGGAATTAGATATTTCTCTGTAACTCTGCTTTTGTTCAACGGGTGCATATAAGAGTTGCTTGCTGAGTATGAAAATCCATCTTCTCCTTCTGATTAAGCAGAGATACTTCCTGTTTCCCTGCTGATTCACAACTTTGGCCAAAAGCTAAAAGCTGACTTTTATTTTTCAATCTTTATGATTTTTTGTTTGTCAAAGTTATAAATTTCTTTCAAAAAGTAAAAAGTTATATAAAGAGAAATGAAAGGGCTAAATCCGCCTATAAATCCATCCCCTTGAAATAATCACCATTAATACTTTGATAAACATTATTTCTATTTCCTTTATGCATATTATGCTAATACCTCCTTCTTTTTATATTATGTCCCATTTTATACCCTGTGCAATACACACTATGGACATGGGCCCATTGCCTGATTGCCACCATGGTTCCAGATGCCCACACTTGAATCTTACTTGTGCTCGCTGAGTTTTCTCTAATGTTAAGAGTCTATATGGACCACTGCCAAAGAAACTAGAACTGCAGGGCTGAAAAGCCACGTAACCAGGGATGGATGTGGTCACATCTGCTCTCCAGGTTCCCATCCGCTACAACCCAGCCGGGCTGTGTGCTTAGCTCTGACCAGACAGTCCTTCCTTAGGTGACCAATCCCCATGGTCTCTGCCTTCATGTTTGTCTTTTCCAAGGGAAAAGCACATCACAGATCTGTGTGTCTGGACCTGTTTGGGCACAGAACCCTCTTTTGTTATTTTGTTTTATAAGTAATACATGCTCATTATAGAAAACTCAGAAATACTACTAATTAAAAAAATAAAGTTTTCAGTCTCACCACCCAGATAACTACATTAACATTTGTAAAAACAGCTTTAAATTCACACACACACATACACACACACACACACACACACACACACTTTTTCAGATTGAACCATGAATAAAAGTTTATTTGGTAGACTGCATGTGCTGAGTGCTGGGAGATAAGGACCATGCTTTTAAAGAGGTTACAGTAATAGAGATAGATATATACAAACCAACAAAAATCTAGGAAGCTAGCATGTGCGCATGATTTTTACAAACATGATAAAAGGAGGTGTTAGGGTACGGATACGGTGAGAGTAGATGGATGGAGGGAGAGGGGAGAGGAGCATCAGTAACCAGAAATTCAAGTAACACAAAGATTGGTTTCACAGAGACAAAAATTTTTTTTTATTTAAAAGTAAAATAGAGAAAGAAAGAGAAGGGAGACAGAAGATTCACCTCCCCAAGGTGGGGGAGGGGGCCAAAGCCAGGAAGCATGGGGACAGTCATAGCACAAAGAGCCCATGGCCACAGCAGAGTCTAGCAAGGCAATGGCCACTGGCTGCTTGTGGTTGAGTCCTTTTAACCATTGCCCTTGATGGGGGAAGATCATTAAGGTGACTGGGTGGTAGTCTGTTCCCTGTCATCACAAAGGGGCAGGCAAGCACAGGTATTGACGCTGTGGCAGAGAAGGGCTAAAAACAGTTAAAAGTAAAGATCAATCTGCAAGCTCCAAAAACCTGCTAGACAGGTTCTGCTGAGAAAACTAAATAGTCACAAGGCACTTTCCTGGAAATGCAAGATAGGAACTAATTCACAACCTTAACCCAAATCTTCTCTTTGTGAAGTTTACAACCTCTGCTTGTTATGCATACCCTGGAGACCATTTATTCTTTGAAAATCTGGTTTTGCTAAGTACAACCTTGCAAATTTCAAAGGAAAATGTATAGTCACACAACCTGACCCTCTCCCTTACCTAAACTAAGATATAAAACCCCTCTCCTCTTTCTCTGAGTTGCTCAGCCTTGGAGCATTAGCCCTCTGAGTTGCACCGGCGCTAATAAACTGCTACTTCCTAAGATAGTCTAGGTGTCACGGCTTCTCTGTTTTCCTGCAACAACGCCAGGTGATGGACAGCAGGCAGATGGGTGGGTTAGTCACATGATTGCTGCCATGGTGGAGTTTATCTAGGTCACAAAGAGCTGATTAGGTTAACTTGGGGAGTTTGGGCCCGGAGGGGTTTTTCCTGCAAGAGACTTGTTAGACATTTGCAATTCACAAACTCCTTGACCAAAGGTGGTCATATTATCACTTGATGACTTTGGCCAGCCAAAGGGTGATCTTTGATCTTCAGTCTTGACAAGGAACCTAAAAGTTTACCAGAGATTATTATGTTAAATCATGAATTGAAAGGTTGGGCTGTACTGGTCTTGTATCTGATGGAGACTTGCCGAGGGGGGTATGGGATAGGCTGCTGCTTGTCCTGCAGTAGAATGTCTGAACGCCTTCTAATGGTTACGCTGAGGCAAAAAGACTAAACTAAGAATAGGCTAAGTTTCTTCTAGGTTTCTATTTCCTTTCTATTTCTATCTCCTTTCACCTTTTACTAAAGAGGAGCATCTACCTTAAGCATTTCCTCAATACCAGCAAGGTAACCAGGAAATGGGCCCAAGGCGAGTCTCTTGTCTCTGGTATTCTCCTTCAACTTGACCTCTATTGCCACCACAAGGGCAAATGGTCCAAGGTTGCAAAATGGCACTGCCCATACCCTTTGTTCTCCCTGTGGCACTCTCACACCCCTTCTTTGATTACTTTATCTCCTTCCTGCTTTCCCTCTAACAACTCAGACGCTGACCCAGCTGGTTTTACTTCTCCTGTCTCTTGCAATCTGCTTTTGCTACTCCACTCTTTGTCAGTTTCCCTTCCTGCTCTTTCTTCTCACCCTCCACCTTTATCTGCAGAGGAGGGGCCAGCACCAAAGGCCATGGTGCCTGACCCCATCCTCCAGATTCCTCAATCCCCTTCCCCACTGCCTGATAACCCCTTGGCAGCAGCCCTACAAGATGCAGCAAGTCTAACCACATGAGTCACCTCCTCAACCCCCCTTCTTGGGTACTTGGGAAGCCCATTCTGCTTTCCAAAAGGCTTAACCGGTCTCCCCTCAGGGAGGTGGCCAGGGAAAAAAGATACTAAAGTTCTTGTTTGTTTTTTTCTGTGATAAATCTCTCAAATCTAAACTGGGACTATATCTTTCAAATTGAAACTAGGACTATATCAACCCTCTTCCCAGACATAAGTAAAGGGATCATGAGGTAATTAATCCTGTTAACTAACTCAAGTTAATTATCATTTTTAATCTGCTTTTCCAACCAAACTTGTAAGTGCTCTAGTAAAATCTTTTTTTCTTCATAATAATGCAAAGGCATTATTTTCACAACACATTGAATGCGGAAGTAGATATGGGAATACAATTATCTTCTACTAAGCCAGATACAAAACATATTTTCAAAAATGTAAAATAATACCATTCTTCTCACTAATTTATTTTTGTTTTGGAAAATCTAACTATTTTAGTAAAATCGTAATTACAACTTTACCATCTGCTAAAACATTAGTGTTAGATAACAGCAGCGTTTGTTAGATCAGGCTTGCTAAATCTTCTTGAGAAGAAAGTTAAGTTACCTTGCTGTGCCTGGCTAGCTTCCCTCCCCCCTTCACAACAGGTAACACGTTAATGCTAGTTACTCCCTGCATACACTTTACTAAGCCTAGTATTTCTCCTGCCTCAAGGATGAAATACTGGTTATTCTGTGAGCACAGTAAGGATTGGGAACTAATCACTCTCACCTAATTGCCCGCACCACACAACCAAGAGTAATTAAGTAATTTATAAGAGTTTTAAACAAATTTTCCGGTTCATAATTGGAAATAAGAAGGGACAGATCATTTCACATCCATATGGTCTGTTCACTCTAAAGGGTTTTTACATCAGACTGTTAACAGACAGAGAAATAATCAAAATTTAATATGTGTAGCCAATTAAAAAAGAACTTTTGAGGGTTTTTTTCCAGTCGAAACATTAGAAAAGCAATAGTGTGCCAACATGGAGGGCTGCAGAACCAGAAGGCCAAAAAAGGCACCCCAATAGGCAGTAGCAACCAGCAACAAAACTCCAACTGCCCATCAGAGACCTGGTAAGAACAAACCTGCTAAGGGAATGATGTCTGTTGCTTATGGGTACAATCTGTGGGGGCACTAGAAGTGTAGTTGCCCCAAAGAGGCCTAATCCTCCTGGACTTTGTCTACTCTGCTGGCCAGAGAGTCATTGGAAAGCAGATGCACTTTCTGAAGAAAGGAGAAAACATATAGCTCAGAAATGGTGGCCACTTAAGGAGACCTGGAAATCTAAAGTGCCTGGCACTGTCACCATCACCCCCATAACCCCCAGGTGGATATTAGGGTGCTGGAACTCAAGTTGATTTCTTAATTAACATAGGTGCCAGTCTTTTGGGCCTAGCCATCTATGTTGAAATCATATAGCCTTATCTTAATTAAAAGTTACTAAAGGTTAATTCAAAGTATAACTGTAAAAAAGTTACCCATAAAAAAAAAAAAGCAGAAACCAAAGAAAAATGTAAACAAAGTTGTTGGTATAAAGTATGTTTTTGGTAAGAAAGGATAAAGGAAAGGAAAAAAAATTGTATAGGAAAATATCTTGTATGTTACATTTTTCTATAATAGAATGGTGGCTATTTAAAGGAAGGAAAGTATAGGGCGAAAATAAAAGGTTCAAGCATGTCGATAAATGGTATGAGTATGTCAGACATGGTATGTGAAAGGTTTGTGGAAAAAATATATAAAAGGAATTCTGTAAACACTTAAGGCTACAAAAAGTTTCTATGAATTGACTATTGATATCATCTACACTAATGCTAGGCCAAAATGCTACTCAGAAACCAAACATGAGCCTCTTAATTAACAATCTCAAAAATAATTTTCTTCTATAAACAACAGAGGGGGGGAGGAAGAGGCAAAATTCAGCATCTTTGTTACAAAAAGCAAAGTTTTTTTACTTTTCAAAAATCTTTGAACTATCACTTGCGAAAAAGTAACTTTTGCAATAACCACTGTAATCCTGTGTTACAACATTATGCTTTAAAAAACTTTAATACTTAAACTCTTCAAGTTCTCAATTCATTCTCTCTAGGGTAGTGTAGCTTCAGGAGCCACACTTGTCCTGCACCCTCCTGAACTGCTACAGACCAGGTAAATTGATTTCACTCACAGCAGTTTGTGATCAGCTACAGTGCTTTTCAGTGCCAAATACTAATGGCTTTAATATCTTCTTTCAGGCACAAAGATTATTAATCCAACATAGAATTAATAACAAAATAACTTTCTTATTTTATTTAAATTATTACTAATTATTTTTGTTAAACTTTAAGGTAATCCTGTCAGAGGGTCAATACGGTCCCACTCCTCTCATCAAAAGTGGAGACATGTCAGTCTCCCATCTCTCTGGAGTAGAGGTTACCTGAGCTTCACCCTCTAGCATATCAACCATTGTAAAAGTATATCAAACCTACTACAAAAGACAAAAGGGACAGTTTTTCTTGCCAACGTTTACCTGTTTTAAATTCTCTTATTCATTACTATTTTCTATCATTTAAGCTGCAACCTAACTACACGTCTCTAATTTTTTTTTTTTTTTTTTTTTTTGAGTTGTAGTCTCACTCCATTGCGTAGACTGGAGTGCAGTGGCCGCTCCCAGCCACCGCAGCCTCGGCCTACTGGGCTCCTGCGATCCTTCCGCCTCAGCCTTCCAAGTAGCTGGAACTACAGGTGCGCACTACCACGCCCGGCTAATTTTTGATTTATTGTAGAGATGAGGTCTCGCCAAGTTGCCCAGGCAGGTCTCGAACCCGCGGGCTCAGGCAGTCCACTCACCTCAGCCTCCCAAAGCGTGGGATTATAGGCTGAGCCACCGAGCCCGGCTGCACCTCTAATGTTTTCAACTTTTTCTTCTTCAGACTTTGTCCAAGTAGTTGTATTTCCCTATTAAAGTCATTATTAACAAAATCCCTTATAACTGTCTATAAATTCTTATCATAACCCAAAGAAGCTTGAAGACAGGCTGCGGGGACATCCACATATGGACTCAGGAATTCACTAGTACAACAGTAAAAGCTGTCTGGACTACTGTAGTGGGTTATCAAGCCCACTAGTAAATACATTTTACCAGACATCAAAGTTTCTATATGCCGTAACAATAGCTATAATGGCCTTTATTATAGTAGTGTTAATTCTAGTAGTATACGCTTGTACACAGTGCTTTATATACAAATACTAAACATACTTTCCATGGGCTCCTGTCCTCTCATCCCCTCCTTTTGTTCTAGACAGGAAGGGACAGCTCCATGTTCGGCAGGAAGTAGCTACAGAAGCCTGACCTTTGTCACTGTTCCCAGGTACAAATAAGAATATTTTTGAAATAGCAAGAGGTGGAAATGAAAGAAGGTACCTATAGAACCTAGAATAAACTTAGTTAAGCATAGCCTTTTTTGCCTCAACATAGTCATTTTTGCTTAGACTTTATCCCCAACACGCTTTCAATCTAGCACAGGCTAGATATAGATAGATAAATTTCCAATAGGCAGGTTTTAGGAAGTGTTCAGACATTCACTCCAGGCCAAGCGGCAGCCTACCCCACCTCCTTCTCCATCATATGCTAGATAAGGACAGAGCCATAGAAATGATAATAGACCACCTTTTAGTCAAGGAGTTTGTAGATTGCAAATGTCTGACAAAGTCTCTTGTCTCCTCCGGTGTAGCCCACCACCTGAGGGGATGAGATGCTAATGTCTGGTGACCTCAAGATCTAAGCAATCACGTGACTAACCCACCCACCTGCCTGCTGTCCACCACCTGATGTCAGTACCTGCACTTACCTACCCTTTCATAATGACGTGGAACTGACCACCACCCAATCACCTCAATGACCTTCCCCCATAAAAGGAAAATGGTTAAAAGGACTCAATCATGAGCAGCCACTTGGCCATTGCCTTGCTAAGCTATGGTGTGTTCATGTGCTTTTTGAGCTATGGACAGGTCATGTTTCCTGGCTTTGGCCCCTTCCCTGCCTTGGGGTGGTGAATCTTCTCTAATAATTATACTTTCAAATAAACTATATTTTCTAATCTAACCTCTGTGCAATTCTTTGCAACTTTCATGTGGCATCGGATCGCACACCAGATACTCACAACCCCAGCGGGCCCGACCTAACATTCTGGAGGCCCCACTGAGAGTATGTGACCCTAACACATCATATCATATGAGGGAGGACCCCCCCCCAAAACTGGAATTATCTTTTGGAGGGTGGAATTTGTTCCTCTGGATCAAACGATCAATTTAAGTTTTTATCTGGACATTTTGGGAAGGTTGCATCACGATTTGTGGAAGAGACATCCTGAGTTGTGGCAAACAGGTGACTGATTCTTCCACCCTGACAATGTACCTGTCTACACTGTGCTGAGTGTAGAGCAGTTTTTGGCCAAAAACGCCATGACCCCCATGCCTCAACCTCTCTATTCATCCAATTTCGCCCTGGGTGAATTTTTTGTTTCCCCAGATGAAAAAGTCCTCAAAGGGAAATGTTTTGCTAACTTAGAAGAGGTGGAACAAAAAAATGGCAGAAATACTAAAAGGCATCACAATTGACAAGCTCAAAAACTGATTTCAGCAGTGTAAAAAGCATCTTGACAGTTGTATTGCATCAAATGGAGAGTACTTTGAAAGTGACTGAAGTTTAAATATGTAAGAATAAATACACAATTTTTTATAAATATTTTCTGGGGTTTTTTTGGGTCCGTCTTGTGTGTCATTCCTAACCAATAAACAAAATTCTACTACATGTTTTAAATGACTCCACTGCATTCCAGTATATGGTTATACCTCATTTTCTATACCTTCTTCTAGTATAAATTTATTATTTTTTGCTACTATTAATCATGAATTATTTTTTACTATTAATAACAAATACAAGATAAATGTCTTCGTGCTAAATCATACGGAGCATCACTATTTCCTTAAATATTCTCTTAAATATTTCTTGAGTAAATTCCTAAAAGAGAAATGGCCCAATATACATTTTAAAGCTTCTGATGTCTGTTACTAAACTGCCCAATGTGTAGCGGGAAAAATAGAGAGATCGTGACACCGAGACTATTATAGGAAGTGGCATTTTATTACGCTGGCCATCCCAGCGGGCCCGAGGGTCTAATACATCCAAGTTGAGTGCCCCAGAACCGGAGAAGTGGGGTCTTATACCCTTGTTTAGGTGAGGGAGGGGGTCGCGTTGAGTAATTACATACTTCCTTTGGAATCTTACAAGGTTGTACTTAGCAAAATCAGATTTTTCAAAGAACAAATGGGTTCTCGGGCACTGCCGGGTTGTCAACTTCAGAAGAGGGGTCTGGATAAGTCTGTGAGTTAGTTACTCTTTTTGCATTTCCATTGAATGGCCAGTCTTTGGGCCATTTGGCCTTTCTTAAACAAAACCTGCCTGGCCCCAGGCCGGGACTTTAAAGTTGCAACTTGCCTTTCAAAAGGAAATAACCTCTGCTATCAACCCCCACCCCCTCCTGCCGCTGGGCTAGTGGGAGATATTCAGTCAGCCCAGGTGAGGCCAACTGCTGCATGTGTCTCTATGTTTATTCACTCAATCATACAAGAAATATATTTGAGCATTTGCCGCATCCTGCCACAAATGAAGATGTCTTTCAATGCCAAAAAAATTGTATAGCCTTATCCACATGAGATTTATAATTTAGTACAAACATATCCTAGCATTTATATTATATATGCATGTGTTCTTGATATGCTTAAATTTATACTTGTGCACAGAAAAAATTATGGAAGAGGTCACAGAAAATAGTACATACCTCCTGGGATGTGAAGTCAAGGAAAAGGGACATTTGCTCTGTATAGTTGAGTATCTTTAAAGATAAAAGTATACTACTTTCATGATAGTGTCAAATACCAAGGGAATTGAGCAAAAGTTAAAAATCAATATTCTCCACTGCTGTCTTGCCAGGAGTAACAGTTTTCAGCTAAATTTTTTCCAGTGCTCAGTATCTGTGTAAGTAAGTGCCAAGGACACTGGAACTGTGGTGTAGGGCAACTGTATGTCAGCGACAGATGCGGCCACATGTCACCAGCTCAAGATTCAGGAAAGAGGAGCAAGCCCTGCCTTCCACATCTTGGACAGGCTGAGAATTTAGCCCTGCTGTTAGGGTCTGATTCAATAAATTGGCTGCTATCCAATGTGGCCAATTAAAATACAAAAGGCAGAGAAAAGGGAATGTTTAATTTCTATAACCAGGCTATAGGGAGACAGATTGGCATCATTACCAAAAAAAAAAAAAAAAAAACCCACTCGAAGCAACGCAAATTCATGCCAGTACTTATACCAAAGATTCATAGCCCTTCATCCACCCTGAGTTTCAAAACTTCGTGCAGTATTAGCATGACACAAGATTTACATTAACAATTTTTAATACATGACTGCTGACATGACACAAAATCTCCTGGTCATGCTGACATTTTAGATAACATTTTATATTTTGCAATATGTTCTTTTACAGTTTTTTAGAGGAGGGGCAGACAATTGCAATATTTGGACTGAAGGGAAAGTCATAACATTTAAGATGATAGCTTTAAATTGTTTAAAAACATAATTGTAACAATCATTTATTCTCAGAGCCCTGGCCCATAACACTCCCATGTCCTGTATTCACAGATGGAGGGGAGGTGGGCAATGCCCACTCCAAGATTTCAGATTCATTCCTGTCAGCCTTGGTCCACTCTCCTAATCATTAGGTGGTCTGACTTGCCCAGCTGTTTCTTCTTCAGCACCAGCAATGGCTTACTAGATAAGAGTGGCCAGTCAGGCAAGGCCATGCTAGGAGAGGAGAAGAGGGGAAAGGTGAAGAGGAAAAAATGTACACTTCTGAATCTAAGCGGCTTTTATGTTTAGCCCAACCCAACTACAAAGAAGACAAGTTTTTAAGACTTTTCTAAATGACTGTTCTAATACAACCAAAATGGCCCCTTTTCAGCCTACATCACTGCCAGGACACTGGACAGAAAAAGAAAGAAGGTGGCTACAGCTTCTGTGAAAATTAGAAAGGACACCATTTCCTCCAAGTCTAGAAGACCATGAAGACATGATTCATAATATCTTGCTTTGGAAGTATTGGTAAACTTGAAAAAGCTGGAAATACTCTTCACTAAAACATAAGTTTAATATCATTAAGGAAAAAGTATTCCTCAACCAAGGCTGGAAAGAACAGATCAAAAGCAAGTCAGCCTGCATCTTGCACACAAACCCAAGTCCACACTAATGTGAAACACACCAGCGCATTCATTCATTCATTCATTCCACCAATATGGTGCTATTTCACCACAGAACATTTGTGTCTCTTACTTTCTTGACTGAAAGGCTAGGACTGATTGCTGCCATTGTAAATTAGGTGGGTGCATCAAAGTGGACTGGGAACTAGAGAGGGTCAGGGGAGTAAAGATGACACATATTATCCAAGGAACAGCTTAACACACCTTTATGGTATCTCGGGCTCACGGGCCAGCCTCAGAAGTTTTGGAGGGAAATGTACATAAAGGAATTCCACAGATAAAGGCAGTCCTTGAGCACAGAGTAAGAATTGTCACCCACCATATCTATTTTACTTCATTCACAAGTGTAAAATCCAGCCTGCATTTTCCAGGCTTCTAACTCGATAGTATAGGCTGTTTGGGGAGAGATGTACAGCAGGGTTTCTCCAATATCAACACAATGAGAATCACCTGGAGGGCTTGTTAAAATCCACATTGCTGGGTCACAGCCCCAGGCTTTCTGTTTTATTGGGTCTGTGGGTGAGGCCCAAGAATCTGAATTTCTATAAGTTTCCATGGGATTCTGATGCTACTGGTTCATAGGACACAGTTTGAACAGCAGTGGGTACAGGATTTGGGTTCTCTTTCAGGCAGAGGGCAGCAGTGGGCTATGAAATTTTGTGTTAGTTGGCACTTGAAGGCATAAAGAATTGGTGGGAAGCTGGCTCTGATTGTGATATGGCATTTAATTATCTAGACTCCTTCAGTGACCATTTTTATTCCAATGTCTGCCACAAGAGTTCTTTTCCTGGAACCTCAGTATCACAGGATAGGATCTAAAATAACTTGAGTTTAAGGGTTCAATTCTGGCAAGTTGTTTGGGAAATCATGGAGTAACTGCTTCCAAAATTGTCCTTCTTTTTAAAATATTATTTTATTTTATTTTAGAGTTAAGTGAGTGTTTGCAACATAAGTAGGCTATCCTTCCTCTGAACAAAATTATTTATTGGGCATTATTCAACCTGAGTTGTTATTTCTGTGTAAGATTTCTAGCTCACTTACATTGGTACTATATCTCCAATAAGTATTTTATCCTCAATCCATGGACTCTACACCTTTTAACTATCCATTTCTCCTATAAAAAAGAAAAACTTTAGACAAATTAAATTGAACACAGTTTAATTGAGAAAGGAATGATGTGCAAATTAGGCAGCCTTCAGAACCGGAAGAGGTTTGAAAAGTGCTACTCTGCAAGCGGGCAGGGAGTATTTATAGACAATAAATAGAAGTGAGGTACAGTAACAACTCGATTGGTTACAACCCTGCGTTTGTCCTATTTGGACATGGTCTGATCCATAGGCAGCCTGTAAGTAGCAGATACCCAGCTCTTTGTTACAAAACATACTCCTAAATTAGGCTTTTCGTTAGTTTGCGTGCCAGCTTAGGTTGCAATTTGTTACATAGGGACTTAAGGTCCAGAAGCAGCCTCAGGCCAAATTTAATCTCTCTTTATCCTTCCTCCTATGTCAAATATTTATAGCCACAGTAACACTGTGTAAAACCTACCTCAAAACTCAGTGGTTTAAAATAACAATCATTCTCATGAGTCTGGGTGTCAACTGACCTAAGCTGAGCTCAGCTGGGCAATTCTGCTGATCTTGGCTAGACTCACTCATGCATCTGAGGCTAGCTAGTTAGATCAGGCGTGGCTGGGGTGATTTGGCTCTACCCCACATATTTCATCTTTCTTTTGGAACCGCAGACCAGATCATCTCTGGAAATCTCATTACATCTCCCTAGAAAATTCACTTTCCTACACTTCTCTTTCCTCACATCTCCATTTCATCTCCCTGTCAATCCAAGCTCCATCCTTAGGTCTCATTGGCTATCATATATCCTTTATCAATAGCCACAAGTCAGCAAAAATTCCTTTCTCTACTATCGCCATTTATTTGTACTTATTTACTCTGCTTTATCCCCTGGAATAGTGGGAAAAAACAATCCCTACTTCTATTGAATTTCAATTCCAGCACTTACATTCTGTTTAAGAAAGGACTTCAACACACTCGCTATTATCTCCAGTGTTGTAGACATCTCCCTTGCTGCGGGATCACTCGAATTGTCATACAACTATACCTTGATTCCATGTTTCAACCCAGCTACCATCCAATTCACAGCAGAAATTCCAGACACATCTATCTGGACCTTCTTTACTTCCTCACCAACCACTCCCAATGTTCTCTTCTCAAAGAGGACACCTCCTCTTCCTTGTCATTGGCTCCAACCCTATCTCTACTTTGCTGCAGCACTCCAACCTTCTCTTGTCCACCAGACCCACTGAAACTTAGTTAATACAATTTATGTAGCCTGCACATCACCTAGACTGGAGCCCCCCCACCAGGAACTGAAAGATATTACACCCCAACGAAAATGGTCTCAGGAGTTAGCAGAGTGGCTGAGGGCCCTATGGGGTGTCTGGTCTGGAGGATGATGCCTTAGGTAATAACAGCTAAGCTGTGGGGCAATTCATAGTATTCAGTGCCTACAGAGGTTGTAAAAAAAAAAATACCCTCTTACCTTTGGGTATTTAAAACCTAACTGAGAGGGGTGTTCAGGAAGATGGCGGCCGAGCCAGTCAGACTATGCAAGTCCTGGTGTGAGTGAGTGTATGGAAAATTTTGTGTACGTGCTGGTGAGTGAGTGAGCGTGTAAGTGACTAACTGAGTGAGGGCTAGGGAGCCAGCCGCCAGGGTTCTCCATGCAGCAGCTGGTGCCACAGCTGCTGGGCTTGAACCCTAGCGATTTCTGGGACACAGAAGCCGAGCACCATTTTCTTTTATTTTTTATTTTTTTAATCAACAAAACCTTTCCTGGGAAGAAAATGCTGGGAGAGACTGTCTAAGTGGGGGCTCGTAAGCAAGTGGCCAGGCCCCTGGTGCAACAGCTGGTGCTGCAGCTTCTCTACTTGGTAACTGGCTCTTCCCAGGTTGCAGAAGCCAAGTGTCATTTTTTTTTTAATGACAAAAGTTTTCCTGTGAAGAAGTAGTGGGGAGAGACCATCACCCCAGGCTCTGCCTCACCACTGCAGCAAGAGAGACTGCTGGTTCCAGGTTTTGCCTCACCACTTCAGTGCCTGGCAGGGCACTGGCAGCAGGGGCTGCAGATGGAGTCCAGAGGAAAAGTCCCACGGAAGAGGACAAGAGAGGCACCCCACCACAATCTTGAAGGCAAGGCAGGAAAGTGCTCTGACTTGCTCACCATGGAGCAACAGACCTGATCTCTGTGATTGATAGTGACCCAAAGGAAATATCCTGAAAGCACAAATGTCAGAGGGACCTGATAAGTGCTGAGTTCCAGGCACCCCAATCCCTACCCTGATCCAGCTGTGGGACAAAGGGTGTGACCAGAAAAAGACAAGGAAGGACTCAAAGAGATCAGTGGTGAGTCTGAGGCTGACCCAAACCTCGCTCCTCCCCAGCAATCCTCTGAATGTCAGACCCACATAGCTGGGCCACGACTGAGAGGGACAAACCCAGGCAGAGACTGGACGTCAGCTGCAATAGGAGAACTCCATTCCAGGAGAGGCCTGACTGGGGCACCCCTTACGAGTACATACCTGGGGAAGAGACAATCTCGCACCTCCCTACCAGAGATCTCCCTGACCATACCAGAGTGAGAGGGGAGGACTACAGCCCCACCCACCTCCACTGCCCCTCCTCCTTCCCTGCTCCAGACACTGAGGAGACAGTGAAAGAGATGGCTCTGCAGGAGATACCTGATTAAAGGAACAATTACAGAGCCTGCCACAAGAGGGCAGGTTTTTTAAAAATTTTTAATTAAAAAATTTTTTTTAACTTTAAATTTTTATCTTAAAATTGTGGGGTACAATTCAGGGCTAGGTATACAAATATTCATTGCGCAGGTACCCTTGTTGATGACCCCCCTACCCTAGGCAGATTCCCACTACTGCCAATCCCACCTCCCTGCCCCCCAAATCCCCCACCCACCGCAGTTTACCGCTACATTCAATCCTTTTCTTATAGTATTACAAAAGTTGTTCAAGGTCCACTTATGAGTGAGTATATGTGATACTCAGTTCTTTGTTTCTGTGAAAGATCACTCAATATTATAGATGCTAAGTCCATCCAGCTTGCTGCAAAGTTCATGATTTTGTTCTTTTGTATGGCTACATAATATTCCATTATGTATATGTACCACATTTAAAAAAATCCAGTCCTCTTTTGATGGGCAGTATGATCGGTGCCATATTCTTGCTATTGTGAACAATGCTGTGATAAAAATACATGTGCAGGTATCTTTTTTATAGAGTGATTTGTGTTCTTCCTGTTATATTCCCAGTAGGGGGATTGCAGGGTCATATGGAAGGTCGATTTTTAGAACTTTTAGGAATCACCACACTGTTTTCCACAGATGGTGTACTAGTTTACACTCCCACCAACAGTGCAGAAGTGTTCCCTTTTTGCCACATCCTCTCCAGCATCTGCTATTTTTTGAGTTATTGATGATGGCCATTTTGATTGGAGTTAGGTGGTATCTCAGTTGAGTTTTAATTTGCATTTCTTTGATGACTAGTGAGGCTGAACATTTTTTCATGTATCTGTTGGCTGCTTGTATGTCTTGAGAAGTGTCTATTCATATCTTTTGCCCACTTTGTAATGGGGCTGTTTGTTTTTTTCTTTTCAGCACATTTGAGTTCCTTGTAGATCCTAGATGTTAGGCCTTTGTCAGACATAGAGTTGGCAAATATTTTTTCCCAGTCTGTGAGCTGTCTCCCTGCTCTCTTGATGGTTTCTTTTGCTTTGCAGAAGCTTGTCAGTTTGATGAGGTCCCACTTGTCTATCTTATCTCTTATGGCATGGTCACTTGGGGTTTTGATCAGGAATTGGCTGCAAGTTCCAATTTCCATAAGAGTGTCTCCTGCATTTTCTAAGGTTCTTACAGTCTGAGGTTTTATGTTTAGGTCTCTGATCCATTTAGAGTACATTTTTGTGTATGAAGGGGTCCTGTTTCAATCTTCTGCATGTGGTCAGCCAGTTTTCCCAGCAACAGTTACTGAATAGGTTCTCTTCTCCTCAGTGGTGGGTAGTAGAGCCTTTGTCGAAGATGAGTTGGTTAAGAAATTGAGGTTTTGCTTCTGGAATCTCAATTCTATTCCATTGGTCTATATGCCTGTTCTTGTAACGATACCAGGCTATTTTGATTATTGTAGCTTTATAATAAAGTTTAAAGTCTGAGAGTGTGATACTTCCTGCTTTTTTTTCCTGAGGATTTTTTTTTTTGCTATTCGTGGTCATTTACATTTTCATATGAATTCCTATATTGTTGTTTCTAGGTCTGAGAAGAATGTTGTTGGTAATTTGATGGGTATTGCATTAAATTTGTAGATTGCCTTAGGTAGAATGGACATTTTAACAATGTTGATCCTTAGGTAGAATGGACCTTTTAACAATGTTGATCCTTCCAATCCATGAACATGGAATATTTTTCCATTTGTTTGTGTCATCTTTGATTTCTTTGAGCAGTGTTTTGTAGTTTTCATTGTAAAGGTCTTTCATGGCTCTGGTTAGGAAGATGCCAGGGTATTTCATTTTTTTGTGGCTATTGTGAATGGAATTGTGCTGTTTATTTGGGTTTCTGTTTGTTTATTATCAGTGTATAGAAATGTGATTGTCTTTTGCACATTTATTTTATACCCTGAGACTTTGCCAAAGTCCTTTATCAGTGCAAGGAGGTTTTTGACAGATTCTCTTGGGTTTTCGAGGTATAGAATCGTGTTGTCTGCAAAGAGGGATAACTTGATTTCCTCTTTTCCTATTTGAATAACCTGATCACCTTCTCTTCTCTGGTTGCTCTAGCTAAGACTTCCAAAACTATGTTGAACACAGGAGGTGAGAGTGGGCATCCTTGTCTTGTTCCAGTTTCAGGGGAAATGGTTCCAATTTCTGTCTATTTAGCAGTATGCTGGCTGTGGGTTTCTCGTAGATGTTTCTCACAGTTTTGATTTTTGACTGTTTGTTTGTTAGTCCATCTATTTTTAAAAATATTTTTCCTTTGTGCACAAATGTGTATGTGAG
>CAUYQG010122637.1:0-20960 GCA_963574415.1 Tarsius wallacei | reverse complement strand
CTAGAGTCTATAATACTGAGTGACCTCTCACAGAAACAAAAAACTGAGTATCACATGTTCTCACTCATATAGTAGACCTTGATCACCCAACGTATTACCACAAGAAAATGACTGACAGTGGTGGGAAACGATGGGGGGGTGAGAGGGATAGGGGAAGCAATTAATGGCAGTAAATACCTGTCTGGGGATGGGGAGACACTTCTTACAAACAAGGGTGCCTGAATGAGACATATTTGTGTACCTAACCCTTAAATGTACCCCTCAATATCACAATAAAAAAATAATAATATAAAAAAAAATGTGGGGTACAATTCAGGGTTAGATATACAAATGCTCATTATGCAGATACCCTTGTTGATGAGGTATGCCTCTCCCTCCCCTAGTAGTTCCCCTCAACTGCCAATACCCTCCCACCTCCCCTAGCAGTTTCCCACTACTGCTGATCCCTTTCTTATAGTATTATAATAATTGTTCAAGGTCCACTTATGAGTGAGAACATATGATACTCTGTTCCTTGTTTCTGTGATAAATCACAGAGTATGATAGACTCTAAATCCATCCAAGTTGCTGAGATGTCCGTACGTTTGTCCTTCTTTATGGCCACATAATATTCCATTGTGTATATGTACCAACTTTTTTTTATCCAGTCCCTATGGGCAGCACGGTTGGTTCCATGTTTTTGCTATTGTGAATAGTGACTAGAACTGCAACAAACATGTGTGTGCAGTATCTTTTTTATAGAATGATTTGAGTTCCTCCAAGTATATTCCCAATAGGGGGATTGCTGGGTCATATGGAAAGTCAATTTCTAGTTCTTTCAGAAATCGCCACACTGTCTTCCAAAGAGGTTGCACTAGTTTGCATTCCCACCAGCAGTGTAGAAGCATTCCTTTTTCTTCACTTCCTTGCCAGTATCTGTTGTTGTTTGTTTTATTAATGATGGCCATTCTTACTGGGGTTAGGTGGTATCTCAATGTGGTTTTGATTTGCATTTCTCTGATGATGAGTGAGGCTGAGTACTTTTTCATGTGTCTGTTGGCTGCCCATATAGCTTCTTTTGAGAAGTGTCTATTCATGTCTTTCGCCCACTTTTTAATGGGGCTGTTTGTTTTTTTCCTTTCAGCACATTTGAGTTCCTTGTAGATCCTAGATGTTAGGCCTTTGACAGATATACAGCTGGCAAATATGTTTTCCCATTCTGTGGGCTGTCTCTCTGTTCTCTTGATGGCTTCTTTATTTTTTGAGTTGGAGTCTCACTCTGTCGCCCAGACTGGAGTGCAGTGGCTGCTCCTGGCCACCACAGCCTTGACCTGCTGGGCTCCAGTGATCCTTCCGCCTCAGCCTTCCAAGTAGCTGGAACTACAGGCGTGCGCTACCACGCCCGGCTAATTTTTTATTTATTGTAGAGATGAGGTCTCGCCAAGTTGCCCAGGCGGGTCTTGAACCCGCGGGCTCAGGTAATCCACTCACCTCAGCCTCCCAAGGCGCGGGATTACAGGCTGAGCCACCGAGCCCGGCCGATGGCATCTTTTGCTTTGCAGAAGCTTGTCAGTTTGATGAGGTCCCACTTGTCTATCTTATTTCTTATGGTATGGACACTCAGGGTTTTGATCAGAAATTGGTTGCCAGTTCCAATTTCCACAAGAGTTCTCCTGCGTTTTCTAAGATTCTTATAGTTTGAGGTTTTATGTTTAGGTCTTTGATCCATTTAGTTAATTTTTGTATATGGTGACAGGTAGGGGTCCTGTTTCAATCTTCTGCATGTGATCAGCCAGTTTTCCCTAGATATACTTTTAAATATCCATAAAAGATAGTACACATTGGTACACTTTTTTCACATACAAGTAAATGACCAGACTATTGAGATGATAACTAAATGACCGCTCATGTTCTCTAGCATATCCAGCTCTGACCAGGAATTCTACCACTTTCACAGGTACTCAAAACCAGTTTAACCTCAACAAAGAAGTCAACTGAGCCAAGAATGTTTTCCATCTCTCAACCATCCAGTAAATTGGATTCATCTCTCATTTCAACCTTTAGCTTTATCCAAAAACTTTATCCACATTCTGAGACAACTTTCTTTATAAAACATCTAAAATCTACCACCTCCTGCCAGTTCTTGGTGTCATAATCTTTACCCCTGGCTGCATCAACTTGCTGGCTAACTCAATAACACATGGATTCAGAGAGTCCATGAGTCAAATCACATCCACCCAAATATAAGCATATACAGAAAAATTCTGCATGACAACAGTCCATAAGGTGAATATTAGTTTGGGTTCCATACTCCTGTTTCAAAAAAAGAATCCACCATAAAATAACAATGGTTCACTTTGCAGATCACCACAGTTTTACAAAGCATTTTCGCAAAAATTTAATTGGAGCCTTGCAAGAATTCTATGAAGTCGACAAAGCAGGTTTTATCCTTATTTTAAAGATTATGAAATTAGGACCCAGCAAGGTTAATTACCTTCCCAACAGCCCCTAGCTGGTAAGTGGCAGAGACCCAGTAGCGTGATGGTTCCAGCCCATCACACAGCCTCAGAAAAACCTAATTAATGTAGTCTCAGCGCAAAGTACAGGACCTATTAGAGCATTATAATCAGCAATCATTGGAATAAATATCTCTTGAAATTAAGCCTTCTGAACGTGATGCCAAATCATTACAAAACTCTAGCTCCTTAAGTCAGTGTTTCACACTGTTTTGCTTAAACTTCTCTCCTTTCTCTCTTTCCACAAATTCACACAGCTCTTCATCCTGTTGCTGCTGCACATTTTAAATATTACAAATATTCTATCATGTTAAAATGGTTGGAAAGTACTGTTTTATTATTCAATGAGTGATGTGACATTATCTTTATTATAATAAGCAAATTCTTTGTAGGATCCACTCTGACTTGCACACCTCCCCTCCTTTACCCTGTCCACCCCTGTATTCATTTAAAATTTAATATTTTGTTCACTGCATAATTTTTTTTTGTTTTTTTAAAAACTTCATGACTATATCATTTGTCTTGATGACTGAGTTTTTTGGTGCCCTCTTAAATGCCACGCTCAATGCAAGTGGCTCATTTTCCCCACCCTATTCTCAGCCTTGTTTCTTTGAAACCCTTCTTTTCTGGTTAAAAGTAGATAGGTACACTAGGGTCACACAGGCCTGGACTTGAGGCTGCCCTAGCCACTTAGAAACTGTATGACTTTGGTCAACTTGTTTAACTGCTTTGATCCTCCATTGCCCATAATAACCTTGGGCTCACAGAAGCATTTAACTCATAAGATCATTTCAAAGACGTTCATAAAATGCCTAGCACACAATAAATGATAGCCACTATTAAAATTATTACTATTTAATTTACTTTATTTTTAATTGTGGTAAAACATAAATGATATAAGATTTTACCATTTTTAATTCAGTAGTGTTAAGGAAATTGACGTTGTTGTATAATCGTCACCACTACCCATCTCCAGAACACTTTTCGTCTTGCATAACTAAAACTCTGTACCCAGTAAACAATAATTCCCATCCCTCTCTTTCCTAGTCCCTGGCAACCACAATTCTACTATCTGTCTCTATAAATTTGACTTCTGTGGGTACCTCATATAAATTGAATCAGACAGTATTTGCCTTTTTATGACTAGCTTATTTTACTTCACATAATGTCCTCAAGGTTCATCCATGTTGGAGCATGGTGTCAGAATTTTTTTCCTTTTTAAGGCTGAATATTTTCTTGTGTGGATAGACCACCCTTGGCTCATCCATTCACCCATCAATGGACATTTCAGTTGCTTCCACTTTGGGCTACTGTAAATAGCGTTGTTATAAGCATGGGTAAACAGTAGTAAATTATTACTACTATTTTTATTCTTGTCTTTATGTTTTCTCTAATAATTCTGACAGCATACAGAATGAAGGCTTGTCTATACAGTGAATTATAAAACTATCCACAAACCATTCTGATGCAACTTTGATGCTAGTCTAACTCTGGAGAGGTACAATGCGCAGGACTCAAAAATAGTAACTTCTCATCATTTATTGATTGAGCCTAAAGTTGTGATGACTATAGTTCTGGACTTAACTAGCCAATGAGTGGGGAACATAGAACAAACCAGTGTTTAAAATTCCTCTGTCAAATAGAAAAGCATACACAGGAATTCCACTGAATCCGTCGGCCAACACCTGTTAGTTACTTTGGCAAAAACCGTGTAATGTTTTTAAAAATTGCCAAGATATTCTGCATTTGTAGTAAGAAATCCTAGAAACCAGGGCCTTCTAAATAATAGATGAATCCTAGGGAAGAAAACCCATTATACTATGGTCAAAATATGGTTTCATCCAGTTATGTTACGTACAAAAGTTTGAATGGGACAAGAGACTTAGAATTATTTTCTTTTTTTTTCAATCGTTCATTTGTTCTCAAAAACGTTGTTTGCCTAGGAGGAGCCAGGCATTATGCCAGGTGCTGGATAACAAGGACAAGCAGATCACAGTCTCCTGAGACACACACGTAAGACCATTTAACAACTGAATATGGCCCATTTAGAGACACCTTCCAGGACTCTTATAGGAGAGTAAGTCTTCCTTGGAAAACTTTCACAGGACATCTTAGGAGAGTGTTACAATCAGTCCTACGTATTTTTTTTCTTCTGATTTTCACCCAGTTTGATAACCTGGGAATGAGTAAATTTTAGGCTTGTGTATTAGTCAAGGTACTTTAAAGAAAGAGAACCAATAAGAGAGATAGAGATAATAGAGATAGAGATACAGATAGATAGAAATAGAGATGGAGATGGGGATGGGGTTGAAGATGGGGAGGGAGGAAGGGAGAAAAGGAGGGAGGGAAGGAAGGAGGAAGGGAGGGAGGGAGGGAGGGAGAGATGAGAGAGATTCTAAGGAATTGGTTTGCACTATTGTAGAGGCTGCCAAGTCCAAAATCCATGGGGTAGACTGAAGGTTCAGGTAAGAGTTGATGTTTCTATGTTGAGTTCAAAATTCACAGCGTAGGTAAGCAAACTGAGTTTCCAGGCAGGATTTCTATGTTGCAATCTTGAGAAAGATAGAATACCTTTTTATTCTGGTAAACCTCAGTCTTTGCTTTGAAGACCTTCAACCAATCGGATGAGGCCCTCTGACACATGCAGACCATCTGCTTTACTCAGAGTAAAGCAATACTCACATCTAAAAAATGCCTTCTTGGCAATATCCAGACTGGTGTTGACTAACTGGGCACCATAGCTTAGCCAAGATAACACAAAATTAATCATCACAGTATGTGAATTATATCTCAATTTTTTAAACCTCAGTAATTAGAATTCAAAGTATTCAATATAAAAATAGCAAAAGATTTTGAAAAGACATTTCATCAACAAAGATATACAAATGGCAAGTCATTATATAAAAATGATACTTAACATCATTATGCAAATGAAAAATTAAAAAGCATTTTCAAGTCCATGTTTTAAAAATCCCACTTCAACTTTAGTGGATCTGAAATGAATTGAACCTTTCCATGTGAAGTGACCCACACCTCTACAAACAACCCATGTGCTCTATTCTATGAAGGTCTTAGACCCTCACAATGAAATGCTTTTAAACAGTCAAGTGTCAATCCTGGGTTCTGCTTTGGCCATCCACTACCTTACCAATACCATCAACTTCTGTATTTAATTCCATGACATGTATGACACTCTCTGCATCTTCCTGTCTATCAGTTTCTATTTTGATTGAATATTTGGTCTTAGCTTCTTAGCTTTAAGGGTCTCTCTTCTTCAAATTGTTCATCATCTATGGTGCTGATGACCGTAAATCCTCTAAACCAAGGATCAGCAAGCATTATAAAAGGCTGAACAGTTAATGTTTTAAGTTTTGTGGGCCAGAAGGTCTCTGTTTCAGCTACTCACCTCTGCCCACTATCACACAAAAATAGCCATAGGCAAGGTATAAATGAACTGGCATGGCTGTGTTCCAATAGAACTTTATTTACAAAGATAGGGGATGGGCCAGATTTGGCCATGGGAATTAATTTATTGACCTCCTACTCTATGCAACAGCTCTGTTATTCTTTTTATTAGAGATTCAAGGTGTGAAATGATGTCTCTGTATCAGCAAGATGCCTGATCATGATCAACTTAATGGAAAGGGTACATCTAGGGAGTGGAGGAAGACATGGATGACCTGCAAAGCCAACTAGAGGTCCCCCCACCCACATGGAAACTTTCATGACATCACCAACAGGACCTAAGTGCCCGGTAGAGAAGAGATGCTCAAATAAAGGTGGGCATTATGATCATCAGGACTAGCTGGTGCAGCATATGTTACTAAAGTTTTTACAAGTATCATGACCAAAGATACAAAATGTCTTTCAATCAACTCACTCTCATAGTTTATAGAACAGAAATTGCCAGCTTCCTTTATGGAGAAGAAACTGAGGTCTTGGTAATTAAAAGCAGTCACAGATGCCAGAAATTCCAGCTATAGGAAGAAGATAAAACCAGGTACAAGCCGGGCTCAGTGGCTCAGCCTATAATCCCGCGCTTTGGGAGGCTGAGGTGAGTGGATTGCCTGAGCCCGCGGGTTCGAGACCCGCCTGGGCAACTTGGCGAGACCTCATCTCTACAATAAATTTTAAAAATCAGCCTGGCGTGGTAGCGCGTGCCTGTAATTCCAGCTACTCAGAAGGCTGAGGCAGAAGGATTGCCGGAGCCCAGCAGGTCGAGGCTGCAGTGGCCAGGAGCGGCCACTGCACTCCAGTCTGGGCGACAGAGTTAGACTCCAGCTCAAAAAAAAAAACCAGGTACAAAAAAACTGTTGCCAAGCATAGTCATGTGTGGGTACTGTTCATGGCTGTTTTCTCAAGCAAAATGGCCCACAAGCTGCTTGTGGATTTAAGCCATTTTGCCCAATAATAATTAATTTTATTGCAGTAACTTGAGACTCTAAGTTATCCCTAAACTTTAGTCTCTCCTTGTTCACTTAGAGGTTTTATATGTGTAGGTAACCACAAGTTAGTGGAAATGGCATGCCATGTTCCAAGAGGTCTGGATTCAAGTCTTCGCTTTGTCACTTGCCTGCTGTGTGACTCTGGGTGAATTACTTGGATTCTCTGGGTTTTATTTCACTCACCTAATGAAATATGGATAATAGGATAATACAGATAATTCACACAGATAGAAGTGAATGAGTGTTGTGGATTGAATTGTGTCTCCCAAAAAAGATATGTTGGCTTTCTAACCATGATACCTGTGAATGTAACCTTATTTAGGAAATAGAGTTTGTAGATGTATTCAAGTTAAGATGAGGTCTATGGGGTGGGCTCTAATCCAATATAATGGGTGCCCTTATTTAAAAAAAAAAAGTGGGGAGAATTTGGACCAAGCAATAGATATACAGACAAGGAGGCCAAAATGAAAATGGGGGCAGAGATTGGAATTATGCTGACACTAACCAAGGAATATCTAGGGTTACCAGAAAAGCTAGAAGAGACAAGGAAGGATCCTTCCCCTGTGGGTTTCAGAAAGAACATCTTGATTTTTAACTTCTAGCACCCAGAACTGTGAAACAATAAATTTCTGTTGTTCTAAGCCACCCACTTTGTGTTACTTCATTGCAGAAACCCTAGCAAGGTAATATAGTGAGGTTTCAATAAGATATTTGAAAGAAAGTCCATAGCTCAATGGCTGACACATACGAATGCTCCAATTTGCTTGTGGAAGACATAAATGGACTTTAAAACATCTAGTTTCCATTTCCCCTAATGATGTACCAGGATACTTTATGTATGTTCTCATCTATAATTCTTAGAATAATGCAGTGAAATATGGGGACTCATCAATCTCACCCACATTATAGGCAAGGAAACTAGAGCCCAAGAAGGTTAAGTAATTGTGCAAGGTGACATAGCTAGGAAGTGATCACTAACTATGTGGCACTGACTCATTTAGGGTAAGTCACCAGGTACTCCTGAATGTAGCAATGACAGAAAGGAATCAAGTAGGCAAAGTTGTTTAAAAACATGAATATGAATACAGAGCATAAGGGATCCATCACATTCTAAAGTCTGTTCTATGTACCTTCAGTACTTTATGCCATAGACCTCTAGAAGTATTTAATTCCACAAAAATGCAGGTCTTTGGAACTCAGAGCACATGGACACGGAGATGTGCTACCTTCCCAAATTATAGGTGCCAACCAATGTTGTGGTCTTCCAGAGCAGTCTACACCCAGTACCTGAGAAAGAAGACGGGCCATTTCAGCCTTTCAGTGCTGAAGGGCACTATCCACTCTAGAGTGTCCTCCTCCAGGTTAGCAGAGCAAACTATTCAGGCTTGTACCATGGGTGGGTATCTCCTGTCCAACGCTTTTTCCCTGTCCTCCTTTCTTACTTGGGCAGTGGTCCCTAAAAACATGCTGCAAACCACTCTCCATCTCTATGTCTGCTTCCAGAGAACACAGATTTTGCATCTTCCTTCAACTAGCAAGGAGTGGTATTGACCCAGATATAAAGCTGATAAAATACCCAGGGAGAGAAAACATCTTGATATCCAGGCTCTTGCAACTTGAGTCCGGGGCGATGAAATGCAGTAAGGTGTGGAAAGAGGGAGTGTCTATGAAAAAATAAAAAAACCTTCACCCCATCTATGGACAGATGTTAGGTCCCACTAACTTAAAGTGCAGACAGAGAAGGAATCTCCATAAAACAACACTAAAATGTAAGAGGATTCAGGAAGAGTCTTTCTGCTACCTGTAGAATCAAATCTGTAAGACCAGATAACTATATTTTTTAAAGGAATGTGTGATAAGAACGTTGAAAAGTAATTTCAAGTCATGTGGATCAACTCCAAAAGAACACATATGCATGACTATGAAAAGCCCATTCAAATGGCACTTCAGATTTTTACAGTCATCGGGGGAAAAAAAGGTATTGAAAGTCTTGTTATTTGTGCAAAAACCCCTTGGCTAATGATAATTGTTTCCTACATATGTAATCACATTTTCACTTAAGGTGAAGGTCAAAAGAAGCTAAGTAAGAACAGGGAAGGGGAAGGACTAAATCACTCTATGAAAATTTTTGAACTGATTAAAAGTTTACAGAGGAAATAATCTATTCCAAACACAGTCACCCCATATCCCCTATATGAAGAAAGCCGGGTACTTTAGGCCAAAACCCGGCCTTTCAGGCTATCTGATTACCCCTTATCAGGCAGGGGCCATTAGTGTCTGATAATAACAACCAATCTATTGTTCAGTCTTAATTTCCTTAAAGAAAATTCTCCTTCTCTAGCATGTAATGCCTTCCCTTGCTCACCCCCACAGACTCTGCAAGGATTAAAGATACATTGAAAGGTCTGGCACCAAAAAGTGAGGTCACAAACACACCATTCCATGCTCTGGCCACAGAGCAACACTATCTTCTTGTCCCAAGCTTTGCTGAGCAACAGGAAGATAAAATGGCATGCAATATTTATCACAATGACTACAAAATATTTAGCATGTCAGAGTCAATGGGATTGTGAGATCTTTCAGCCCAGCCTCTTCCGTTTATGGGTCAGGAAACAGAAAACCACAGTCACATGGAGCAATAGAGACCAAGTCTAGATTTCTGATTTTCAAACCAGGCTTAGTTCCACTACAACACATCACTGCCCATATCTTACCATTTTTTCCCACAGCGCGACTTAGGGAGAAAACAAACTATTCAGCCTGAGTCCTTCCAGGAATGTCATCTCACTTCTGCCATTATACTTCTTATGGTATTTACAGACATTTTAAGGATAATTCTGACACATTAGGATTCATTGTCAGAGAATAATGACTAAGGAAGAGAAATTCACTTTGAAACAAAAATTCTGTGGATGTTGGTCTCTGGCTTAAAATGTGGTCTCTACCTAGCTTCCACTAAGGAAAAAAAGGATACTGAAAAGAAGATATAGAAAAAGGCGACCCCTTTCTAAGAATAGTGAAGCTATGACTGACAGGAAAATTTTTACCAGAATATGGAAGGAGTCGCCACTAATTACAAAGATAAACCCCACAGCCGCCACTCTGCAGTTCTGAGTCTCATCTGTCTCCACATTCAGAAGCTCAGGTTTGTCCATACCAGAAAACAGCTCAGCCATCCCCATGTAGTGTGGATGCGGGTTAGAATCCCTTCAGAGCCACACTTTCTACTTTCATCTCAGAAAATAAACTAACGAAATGACTTAGTGGTAGGGAGAAGGGGGTGAACAGCAAGGGGGCATTACATGGAGGGAGGGGAAATCCCAAGCACTGTAGTGAGCCAAGAGTCTCAGAAGGAGGACGTGGAGGACACAGGGACAGACCTTGTCATGCGTTCCATCAGTTCAGCATCAGGAGAGCAAATGGGTAGAGGAGGATCCTGCTTTAGCAAAGAGCTGGGAGAGAGAACGGGAGGTAAGATGCAAACTAAGTAAGCAAAATGTAAAAGGTTGCTGGTGAGACAAGGAAGAATGGCAAGGAAACCTTCATCATCTTAAAGTAAATATCTGCTTTTAGTCTGTTTAAAAATAGAGAAAAAAGACAGACTCGATCTTGTAGAAAACAGAAGCCAGAGTTTGGAGGGAAAGTTGAGTGTTCAGGATGAATGGAAAGACGTAAGGAGATAAAAATGAAGAGAGAGAAGATGAAGGAGACCCAGAAGGACACCACCAAAACACCATGAATTCTTGAGAAGGAAACAAGAAAGGTTGAAAAGAAAGTTTTGATTTAAAATAACTCATGAAAACTTTAGAGTTCAAAAAACACCCAAGTATGTGGAGGAAAAGTTTCCCTCACCACTCACCATGATCCAACCTAAACTGATGAAAGAAACCCCCACTGAAACGTGTTCTAACAACTCTTAAATCATATGAATGGATGAAAAGAGCATATAAGTATTCAGCTGAAGGAGCGAAGAGAGTTTACCTACAACAGAACAAAAATAAAGCAGCTTCAGTTGTCCCCTTTATAACACTAAAAACTAAAAGGAAATGCAACTGCAATTTTGGCTAACTTTAAACTGAACAAAAGATTATTAAGCAATATACACCAAATGGTCAAGAGATGACTCAAAAAAAATATGTCTTGGTGACGTAATAGGACTGTGGTGAACCTTAAAATTTATTAAAGAAGGTTGCTTGTTTTAACAAGTATAAATGTTATAAAAGTGTTGATCAAAATAACTATAAAAGTAAAATACCTCTCAAAACAATATGTGAGAAAAATAATTTAGTAGTAATAGTCTGAATCTTAAAGCCCAGTTTATATCTGTAAATCTCAAAAATAGGAAAGGAGAGTAAAATCATATCAAACCTCTTGCTTGATATGGAAAACTTAAAATTATCTCATTCTTAATTTTTATTATTATGAAAATACACATTTTTAATGTTTTTATAAATTTTAAGAGCCACTGGTAAAAGTGAAACTAAAGTGCATTGACTCAATCTCAGGAGGTATAAAAGTTAAAAATAAATATAGATGGCGATCAAAGGGAGGCCCAAACTTCACCTGTATGAAGACCACTTGTCATTAGACATTAGAAAAAGAAAGAAAACTTTTTTAAAAAGTCAAAATATTGTGACAAAAATAAATAAAAATGTTAATAGATGGTCAGATTGGATTTTTAAAGCCAAATCTATTTTGCTCTCAAGAGATATTATGAAAATAAAATGATTGGAAAAAGTGTTTTTAAATGAACAAAGATGTGTTAGATAAGTTTTAAAGGTGGATTAAAAAAATAGAAAGCTATTGCAAACAAAGTTGAATTTCAGACAAAGTTGAATTTCAGGTGGAATATTACACAGGACAAAGACTGAAATATTACATCAATTAAAATAGAATTCAAAATAAAAATAAAACAATAATAAATATTTGCTGAATAGCAGAGCATAAAACATGTAAAGCAAAATTATCTCAGATGAATAATATTTAAAGAATAGAAACCATTACATATAAATTAATACATATTCCTAAATAACCTTTGATTTTAAAAGAGCAAACTATTTTTTAAATGTGTAAAACTTTTAAACATATTATCAAAATTTTTGAGATAAGAACAAACAACTCTCTTAGGAAAGTTCACATTTAAATTCTCTTAGTATTAAAAAGGAAAGACTAAAGTTAAATGAATTAAGCCCTCAATTCAAAAAGCAAACAAATCTAAGGGAGGTAAAAAATACTTTTAAAATAATTAGTGTCATTAAACAAACCATAGAATTAATAGATACATCCTAGAGGTGATTCTTTGAAAAATGTGTACATAGATACACACACATTTCTAGTATTCAAGTGAAGAAAATAAAAATATGTTTATATAAATGAATAAGCAGAAATGATCACAAAAATGTTAAAAGATGTAAAAGCAAATTTTGCATAAATCTATGCTAATGAAATCTTCACAAAATGGCAGATTCTTCTAAGAAAATGTTTGTTATCAAAACAATAGCAAGAGCATCTCACTTGGATAAGCCAAAAACTATAAAAAAATTTTCAAAAGTTATCCAAAATTCACCTCCAAGAGACCACAGACCATAACAGGTTTTTAGATAAGCTCTTTAAATAAGGAATTGATTATTTTTATCATACATAAATCACTTCAGAGCATAGAAAACATAGAGAGCTTGCCAGCACAGTTTACATAATTGGTTTAATCCTGAAACCAAAACCAGAGAAGAGAGAAAAGAGGAAAAGGGGGGGGAATCCCATTATAGACAAACTTCTAACAATAGACAAAAATTCTGTATAAAATATCATAAAGTGAATGTCACATTATTTTAGAAAAATGATTCGCCATAAATAAGATTTACACAAGGAATGCATGGACCATTTAATCCTAGTCATTATATTACTGTAATATGGCACATCAGAGCCAATTAGGGAAACAGTGTGACGCTCTTCAACTATATGAAAAGAGTTGCTAAAGCCAACTGTTTACAAGCTACATAGATACTGAAGAGTAAATATAAATGTCCAGATATCCAGATAATTCTTTAAGAAAAAAAAGATCACAGTCTAAATTATCCAGATAGCTGGGATTTAAACACTCATTAATTCAAAAAAAATATCCTCTGAGAAAGAGATAGAACACTACAAGCCATTTCCTCACTATGAACAATAAGAACTCCCCATTCTGCCCAAGCAAACCCTCCAGAGCACCAGCCTTACTGTCATCTGTCACAGGCCACTGCCCCTCTGTTAGGCCATGGAGTCCCTCTTGTCTACCTCAGTGTCTGGACTCACTCAGCTCAAGCTCCACCTTATCCCCTCCAGGAAGTTCCCCCTAACCCTCTTCTCTCCCTTCATGCCCACAGGCAAAGCTCTCTCAGAACACTCTGTCTTGGTAATTATTTTCTTGTCTGTCTCCCCTGAGACCACAAACTCTTGAGACCCTGGTTTGTGTCATATAATTTCATTATCCAACCTCGCAACACAGAGTAAGCACTCAATTAGTGTTGATTCTTTGTTTAATTAATCAATATACCAAAAATTTGCAAGTACGTGTCTGTATTGATTTCTGTGCAGCAAAACAATTCTAAATTAATAATTGAGTCATATTTTCCTTCAACAAATCAGTCCAAAACACTAACAGAGGCATGCGTAGACATCCACGCCAAGTCAGTTTTAAGGGATTTCCTGATTCCAGCTCTGGCACTTGAGCTTTTAAGACTTGCCACATGAACCTGAGGAACAAAAGCTAAAAAGCATTCCGCTGTCATTTTTCTTCCTAGTTCTGTTTCATCTGTGTAGACAGTGAGAAAACACAACTAGGCCAATTCAGGTTTCCCATTTCAATTACCCACTGGTAAGGGGTAATCTTTAGATGAAATTTTAACCCAAAGAATTTATCTTACTCCACTAATGGCCTGAATGTTTCCTTTGCCTCTTATAAGAGGCAACTTGCTGTTTTTTCATATCTTCCATACCAAGTTATACTAACCAAGACCTCTTTAATGTGGCCTCCTTCCACCCATTAACCAATTCTCCAATCTTCATGAGAATTAAAATAGCTCCAAAAACTAAGAATTCTAAATACTGCACATATTAATTGGGGGATGAGGGTAAGAGAAGACTGTTTTGTTTCATTATTTCCACACCGAAATTATAACACAGATAAAATCCCTAGAATCCACCAATAAATTAACTAAAATAAACATTCAAGAAAATGGCAGTGGAAAATTTTTCATTTTGTGTGTGTCTGGATGCATTTTGGGCTTAGGGTTCTAAAGAGTTTGCTCTTCTATTTTCTAAATGGAGTATTGAAAGAGATTTTTTAATTATTATTTTAAATAGATGGGGTACAATTCAGGGTTAGGTACACAAACGTTCAACATGCAGGTACCCTTGTTGATGAGGTGTGCCTCCGCCTCCCCTGGCAGTTTCCCACTACTGCCAATGCAGAAAGGGATTTTTTAAAAAGAATCAGGCCAGTGGTAACAGAAGGGGTTCAATGCAGCCTATGAAGATGCTAGCGGGTTGTCTGAAAAATGGGAACAGCAGACAGACAAGATTAGCATTACAGCAAGACCACATCTGCATCACACAAAAGGAAGAGAAGACTGGCATAGAGCCAGGAAACCTGGGCTATGAAGTCAGCAAATCCAAATTATTCAGTACAAATCCCCATTTTCAAAAAAATGGGCCGGGTCCATAAATATATCCACAAGTCTGCCAGCTAAACTTGTAGATGCCTGCCTAAATATTTCAGATGTGGAAACAGAGCACCCACTGAGTTAAAAAGCAATTTTTACCCATCTTTCTATATCGTAAAGCAATTACTGCTCACTCACCACTTTAATTTGTACTGACAACCTAATGTCAGATACCACCAAAGAAAACAAATGAAAAATGGAAAGAATAGTTAGTCTCCTATATGATATATGTTTATGCCAAAAAAGATTAGCTAAAAATCCATCTTCCTCCACCTGAATTTAGAGAATGTTTGAGGGAACTGTCAGTAAAATCATTACTAATGAAGTACCAGAATATGTGAACAATGGTTAGAAAGGAAATGTAACAGATAAATGCAATCACAGATGTCGCAAATTTTTCATTAGCAGAGGAAGATTCTGGGAAACTTCTTGTTTTTGGAACAGTCTGTGATCATTACAAGTAACCAGAGCATCAAATCTTATCCAGTCCTCTATTTCTATCCAATTTTCAGCGTTTTCCCTGTGCTCAAACTTCTACTATGTTCTGGTTGATGTATTTTCTAGAAATGGTAGTCATGGAACTAACCAATATCGGGTCACTCATTCATTCAGTATGAGATACAGTTGCTTTCCTCATTAGCACCATGCAAATGAGAAAGGACAACATTGGCCAATGCTTAAACTTTGGAGGAAAGAAAGCCTAGGGTGGCCTTCCTATGAAAATTGGAAAGAAGGCCAGGCACAGTGGCTCACGCCTATAATCCTAGCACTTTGAGAGGCTGGGGTAAGAGGATTGTCTGAGCCCCTGGGTTCAAGACCTCATCTCTACAATAAATTAAAAAATTAGCTGGGTGTGGTATCACGTGCCTGTAGTTCCAGCCTGTACTTGGAAGGCTGGGCAGAAGGATCGCCCGAGCCTGGCAGGTCGAGGCTGCAGTGGCCATGAGTGTGCCACTGCACTCCAACCTGAGCAACAGAGTGAGACTCCCACTCAAAAAAAAAAGAAAAGAAAATTGGAAAGGAAACCATTACCATCCTCTCTCCCCACCACCCAAACACCAAACCTACTTTTTGACTAGCATTGTCTACTGTATTTACAAACTATCTTTGAATTGCTTATTCAAAGTGACCTATAAACATGCCAGCTATCATAACTCACTCAGTTCCCTGAGACATCCCAATATTCCAAGGGAGCCACAAGAAGATAGCTTTGCTCGTTAAAGGGATGGGGCTTGTTCTAAAGCTGTACACCCAACTACACTTCTGGCCACTGGGGTGTGGCAAGGGGAGTAGGGACAAGTGAAAATCACAAAGAGGGTGTGGGAAAGGCAAGGAGCAGGAGTGAGGGCCTGAGAGTGGTAGTTTGCAAAGAGAGTTCAAATAACTTTTCTCTACCCATAGACATGCCCTCCAAGCACTTTGTCTAGTAACTTGATCTTTTTACCTGCAAAAAAGCCTGGCTCTTCTTGCAAGGAGTAATGAATGGGGAGACACCTCAGCGAGAAAATAAGAGCAAGAATTCATTGTCCCCTAGACGTCTAAAACATTTTAATCTCAGTTTATCTTTATTGCCCATGTCAGCTTGACAAACAAAACAAACTCCCAGTGTTATTTCCCGTTTGCTTGGTGCTGATGAGAAGAGCAATTGTATCTCACACTTGTACTGACAATGAATGAGTGACTAGATGTTAGTTGGCTCCATGATGACCATTTCTACAAAATATTTTTTTAAAAAAACACTCAACAAAGACACTTATTAAAACCCTTATGGTGAAAGACTGTAAACCTATGAACTAGCTCAAAAGTTCCAATTTCCCTTTTTAACATGCGCCAAATGCCAAGAACCAGACTCAGACTCACAACAGTGGTGAGATTGCTTAGTGAGACCCCAAAGACGTATCAACCCCACAGCTAGAACTTCACCTCTGAATCCACATGAATAATATTCCCATGTATTTTTTTGGTTAGAAGTACTATGGCTCTCGTTTCATTGATGGGCAATTAGGATTATTTTGTGCAGAGCAAACTTATAAAGCTGAAAAGTCAGCTCACTTGTGCAGAGGGGAGGGAACTCACCCAAATCCTGAGACCTAAACCTGGACCTAGACCTGAGTCTGTAAGAGAGGTTAGCAGAAAAGCTGAGGCTTTTGACTCTACATTCCTCCAGGAATCCAATCTGTGCAGCGCCAGGGGAACCACAGCCCATGGAGACAGAAGATTCAAGACTCAGGGTAACAATGTAACCATAATAGGTTCATAACTAGATGTACACAACAAGTCAATACACTGAGATACCAGTTTGCAGCAGAAAGAGGGTTAATAATAAAGTCACCGAATGAGAAGATGGGAGGAAACCGCACATTCACCTCCCTGAGGCATTGAGGGCTAGAGTTTTGGAGTTGCCCAAAGTGTGGAGATTGCTGATTGGTTAAAGAGTGCTGGGTGAAGTCACGGGATGGGGATATGAAAAAGCGATATTCTCATGCTGATCCCATTCCTCTGTGGGGGTCTTCAAACTGGTTGGCATCTGCAAAACAGCAAAACAGCTGAAATTCAGGATCTGAAAAACATCTTAAGAAATCCTTAAGCAAAGCCTTATGATTCTATTGTCAGAGATCTCATATATAGGAACAATGGGGGTGCAAACAAATTCTTAACAATCTTCTGACCCTAATGTCGGAAATCGTATCTTTAGAAACAGTTGTGTGAGAATATAGTGCTATGTGACTTTTAGCAACAAGAAGGGGGTCAAAGTGCAGACTGATTTATGCTTAATTGTAACTATATTTCTGTCCAGAACCCAGCATGCAATTCTTGTCACTCCTGTAGGCATGGTTTAAACAATATCTTAGCCTAGCCAGGAGCAGGACAGGGTTCCAATCCTTGTGGGATATTAGTGTGCAAACTAGAGGATGAGGAAGAACAAGTCTCTTCAATGCACTCCTCAACCAAGGTCTCAGGAGACATGAAGGTAAAATAAGACTGAAGTTTGTAGATGGAGTAGGTAGGATACTTGGGGCTCACCAGACTTAGAGTAGAAGAGAATAAAAGACGTTCCAGCCCCATTCACCCAGTGGAAATTGTCTGTTCTATAAACTGGTCAGGACAGGCTGAAGGACTGAGCCTGCAGGTAGATGAGTGTTAGAACACCCAGCTGGACAAAGCTGGGATGGACATAGTCATGATGAAACAAATACCTCGAGGCAAGGTGGACAGAAGCCCAGGTCTACTTCATGCCTATGAGGAAGCTCGAAAATAGCACTTTAATTATAGAGCTGCCCATGGGTTGAGTCACGTGTTAAATGATGCATTTGCCATTGAATAGAAATCACTCATTCCAGGAGCACACACTCTCTTCCTTCCCTAAATGCTTACTGAGCATGTGCAAGATGCTGGCGTCTGAAGATGAGTAGGCGGAAGATATGAACATGTCAATCCTCACCACAGAAAGTTTAAGACCCCCCCCATAAACCATGTCTTTATTTTATATTTAACAAGAGAATCTCAGCTTAGAAGTCAAGGAGTACATTGACAACAGCTTTTCCACGTTTATTTATTTATTTTTGGTTTTTTGGCGAAGTTTTATCTCTATGGCTTTTTTTTTAACTAAATTCACTTAACATGTAGTTTTTTTCTAAGTAGATTTTATAGTGTATTTAATATGGATTGTGTTAAGGATGTGTGGCAGGTTTTAGGATCTAATATTTTTAAAACTTAGCCCTTTGGAAACTATAGCATTAATAAAAAAATTTTTTAACTTAACACTTGGTGTCATTTTCACATAGCCAATATACGATACACAAATGCAGCTATGAAGGATGCTTCATACTTCTCATTGTTCTTATGAACAGTTTAAGGCAATAGTCCATTAAATTGAGTAATATGGGTCTTTTTAATAAGAAAACCATTTCTCACATTTACCTCTACTCATCTTTAGATCCCGCATGCTCAGAAAACATTTGAGGATGGAACGGAGCATGTACATATGGTGGTAAATTGTATGTGTCAACTTGCCTAGCCACGGGGTGCCCAGAGTAAGCATTATTTCTGGGTGTGCCTGTGAGGGTATTTCTTGATAAGATTAGCATTTGGATTAGTGCACTCCACAAAGTAGATCGCCGTCTCCAATGTGGATGGGCATTGTCCAGTCTGTTGAAAGTCTGAATAGAACAAAAGGTAGAGGAAGGAGGAATTAATCCTTTTTGTTTTCTCCTGTCTGCTTGAGTTAGGACAGTTCATCTCATCTTCTGCCCTCTGACCAGGAGTTACACCATCAGCTCCCCTGCTTCTAGGCCTTCCAACTTGTACTAAATTACACCACCTGCCCACTTTCCTGGGTCTCCAGCTTGCAGACAGTACATTATAGGACTTCTCATCCTCTGTAATAGAATGAGCTGATTCCTCACAATAAATCTCTCTCTCTCTCTCCACATATATATAGATATATAGACATATATAAAGATATATAGTCACACATATCTAGATATACATATATGTATACACGCAAATATGTGTGTGTATGTACATGTAAGCATATATACGTAAATGGTTTCTTCTATTGGTTCTTTCCCTAGAGAACCCTGACATGGTGCTCCTGGAATGATTTCTATTCAACCCCAATTGCATCATATCCTCAATATGCAACTCATTTAAATTATGTTTCTTAAATATGAAATCACACAAAGCTAGAAATAAATTCCTTGTGATTAAGGCACTTATAAAATTAAAATAAATGCAATCAAAGTGGTAAGGAGATGCAAACCTTCAAGTTAATAAATTTATTTTAGCTTGGCAGGCGGTGATGTGACTATAAATATGACTGCTAAGGCACTTTGGTCTGGGTCTGGCCCGTGGCATCACCATGTGTGCCATGATGTGTGTGGTTCTCCAATTCTTCTCTCTACTCAAAGTACAATGAGACTTTGCTTGTGACATGGTCCTTCACATGGAGCATCATCTCATTGTTTATAATGCTAGAGCCACCTCTGTTCTTTATATTGGCAAGTGACAGTGGATATGAAAATCTCTGCTGCTTTGCCATGATGAAGTCTCTTTGTCACAGCATGCCCACCAAGTGCCTGTCATTGTCTGCATAATTAATTGACTTCACAGTGGAGCATCTCCCCTCTGTCTCTGACTTCATCCTCTCTTCTTTTCAGAGGCAAGGTGCTGAAATGCTACCCAAAGTCAAGCGTGGAATTATAGCTCCAGATTGTGCTAGGTTCCAAGAATGTATATGGAGTTTAAGTTCTAAATAAGCACCAAAGGCAAAAATATTAAAGTCTAAATTACCCTCGAGATTTTCTGAATTGCCAATCATGCATGAGACACATGGCTTTATCTCTACAGCTCTATATAGTAATTCTTATGCTCACTGAAGATTGAGAACCACCAAAACAGACCACTATAGACTGAATGTTTGTATCCCTCAACATTTATAACTAACCCCCAATGTGTTTGGAGGTGAGACCTTTGGGAGGTGGTTGAGAGCTCCCTCACCCTATCTGCCATGTGAGGTTTCAGCAAGAAGACAGTCTTCTATGAACCAAGAAGTGGGTCCTCACCAGACATCAAATCTGCTGGCACCTGGATTTGTGCTTTCCCAGCCCCCACAAGCACGATAAATAAATTTCCGTTGTTTATAAGTTACCTCGTCTGTGGCACTTTGTTATAGTACCCTGAACTGACTAAGCCATAGATCAAAGAACAAAATCAAAGTCTCTCCACAGAAGTCTGGGCATCCAAATCAGCCCAGGTCGAACAAATGAAGTCCCAGGGTTGAATAAGAGCTGAGTAGAGAATTCTAAAGCATCCCTGCTTGCCAGAAGAATCTACTCCATCATTTTCTTATATTGAGCTTCTAAACTTAATATGTATTAATAGATGCAGTCATGTTATATGAGGTCTAAACAAGAAAATTGTGAAGTGTCATCCCAGGACAAGTATATAAAGTAAACAGCTAAGTTAAAGTATATGTGATGCAATTCCGTAAATTCAGTGCTGCACTGAGGATTGATTGTCTCTCCTTATTTAGTCTCATAACTAATTCATGCCAAAAGACATTTCCTTAAAATCTTTATTGCAAATAAGGCTGGCTTTGTTGAAATATCCAATTTTATATGTCTTTACTGAAAAAAAAAGAATCTTAAAAATCAAGGCTAGCCGGGCTCGGTGGCTCAGCCTGTAATCCCGCGCCTTTGGGAGGCTGAGGTGAGTGGATTGCCTGAGCCCGTGGGTTCAAGACCCGCCTGGGCAAGCGAGACCTCATCTCTACAATAAACCAAAAAATCAGCCGGGCGTGGTAGCACGCGCCTGTA
>CAUYQG010122635.1:0-17540 GCA_963574415.1 Tarsius wallacei | reverse complement strand
CTCTTGATGGTTTCTTTGGCTTTGCAGAAGCTTGTCAGTTTGATGGGGTCCCACTTATCAATCTTATGTCTTATGGCATGGGCACTTGGGATTGGTCACCAGTTCCAATTTCCATAAGAGTGTCTCCTTGTTTTGCAACATTTCTAACAGCATTCATTCTTCTGGGAGTAACCAGAGACCTTGTGATGTGAGTGCCCATCATTGTAAAGATGCTTCTAATACTCAATACTCTGTCTTCTTTTCTATCTCATTTGAAGGATGTGAGCTCATTCTGACGCTGAAGGAGAATCACAATTAGTTTCCTTGTTGGCTATGATTACCATCTTTCTGCTCTTAAGGGATCTTTTGTGATTTGCTTACATTTGAACTTAAGAAGAAATTGTAAACTGAATCCAGACATTGGAAGATGCTCTGAAGATGGGGTTCTAAAGATGGGGGCCTGCATAGAATTGAATAGGCCTGCATGGGTAGGAATGAATCAAAGAGTGAGAGAGAGAGAGAGAGAGAGAGAGACAGACAGAGAGAGACAGAGAGAGAGAGAGAGAGACAGAGAGAGACAGAGAGACAGAGAGAACATTTAAAAATTTCTTCTTTGAATTGTCATGTCTGGAGTTCTGGAACTAGTATACCTTCTAACAGTATTGGGTAGGGATTCTAAAAGATTTACTTTCAGAGATGTGGCATTTTAAATGACACATACAAACTTCAGCATTTACTGGAAATTTTAAAAATGCCAAACCAGACTTGACATCAATAAAAAACATTAATTTTTTTCTTATTTTAATCACCCTATTCAATTCTGCTTGTGTATCCAACAAAGACTGTTAATACTTCACTTTCATAGTCACTTAATTCTTTTGCTATGATGAATGTTTGCAATTAAACTCTATTTACACACTTGGTTAATAAGATTATAGAAAATTACTCATATTTTTAATTGATTTTTTTTCAGACTTGAAAATGTCTAAGCGCATTAATTATGGTCAGTTGAATGCATTATGCCACATTAGAGGACTACAATACAGGTAAGTTATTCATGTGTTTCTTTTTCTGTTGTTCAAATGGATATGAATATGTTTGTTTTAGGATAAAGTATGGTAATAAACCATTGCTGACTCTCATAGGTACCTGATTTACCACACAGATAAAAACATTTGAAAACCTGGAGGTTATTTCTTCAGATTGAAGGGGCAAAATATATTTGTCATATTTCAAGAAAACAATCTAGTGTGGAATAAACATAACTCATTCCTTAGCTGGCTCTTTCTAGTACTTAAAAAGCAGTCATAGGGGGAAAAGCTTTAAATGGTTGAAAACACAAATATCGAGTGAAATAAGTACCTGAGCTGTGAATAGGGGATGCTTAGATGAAATATACTGGAACCTGAGAACTAGGAAATATCACTTTTCAAAGCTTGGGATTCCTAAGAAATATGATATTTGAAGATTTAAGTCTTAAAAATCTATTTCCTTGCCATCTACCCTCCCACCTTCCTTCACTCAGTTGGGAGCCTGGCCTCATCTTTTATGGGACTATTGAGGAAAATACCTTAGGTTTCAGATTTTCTCTCTACTTGAAAGCATCTCTAAGTCACATACTCTAAACCATCTCAAATTATATCTATATTTTTGTCTATTTTCTCATTTCTTCTTTCTCAGAGAAGGGAACAGGGTATGTAACTTTGATATTTCTTAGATTTCTGTCAAAGGGGATTTTTTCCCCCTGTGCATTGCTGCCTCCTTGTCACTCCCAATTCCTTTCAACATGGGGTAAAGAATTAAGTGCACGCACTCTGGAGCAGAGTTGCCTGTTTTAAATGCTGGCTCAGCAATTTATCCTCTGTGTGACCTTGGACTGATTACTTAATTTCTCTTTGCCTCAGTTTTCTCGTTTGTAAAATGGAGATAATAATAGTAGCCATTTTAAAGAGTTATTAGGATGATTACATGAGCTAATATGTGTAAAATAAACAGTGTCTATCACATAGTAAGTGTTATAAAAGTGATGGTTATTTTTTTTATGGTTGTTATTCAGAAAAGCTCATCCAAGTTTTTAACCTTGTTTAAAAAATTTAACATCCAAATTTTGAATCTGACTTGTATATTGGTCCTTTCTCTAACACATAAGAAACTAGTTAAGGCCAGACCAGAGGCTATCCTCCACAAGTATGTGTATTCCCAAGCTTGCTTCACTGCCCTGACCCTGACAGAACTTCAGGTTGCTCTCTAAAGCTGGATGGGGTCACTGCTCCAACAGTAGGGTCAGGTGGGGCCAGATGCTCTGCTTCACAGATTCCATGTGGAAACATGAGCTTCACAGATTCCATGTAGAAACTTGGTCTTGCCCCCTAACTTGAAGAAATCTTACATGGAGCACTGAGACTGGAAGGGGCTACCACTCAGCCACTTGGCCAGGTGGGACCAGATTCCCTGCTGAGATCTGTGGGAACATGAGCTTGGTCCAAGGGGGTGACACAGATTCACTCTTGAGTTCTTAACTATTCATGAAGGCATTCTAGTTTGTGGATAGTTGTTGAATTTCTGTGAGGAGGACTGGAACTGAGGAAATCCTATTCTGCCATCTTACTGATGTTGATACCTGAACTATTAGTTTTAAACACACCTTTTTTCTTCCTTGATTTCTTTTCTTTCTTTCCTTTTTTTAAAAGGAGTAGTTTCTTTTGGTTTCACATTCCAACTTTAATCTTAGACTGTATGCTTTGGAGATAAACATAAATATGCTTTGAAGATATTTTTCATTTATTGAAGTACTCTATGACTTGATTGGTCAGCTCTTTTGTTCTAAGGTTCAATTTACTTAGTAATAAACAAAGTAATATGGTTTAAAAGGAAAGTTATGCTCTCCTAAGTTGTAAATTTAAAAATGAGGCTATGTTTTTGCTACTACATTTTTCTGAGTGACTAAATATTCTTATAAATTCATACCTTTAAACATATCTGTATTAGAAACATTAAACAACAACATAGTGATGTTCTTGAATTTGCACAGAATGGTGCTTGTCAAACAATTCGCTTTGTGACTGGGATATACCAAGAGATCAATATTTTTTAGTGATTAATATTACTAATACATAGCCAACTTATTCTCAAATATGGATGTAGTTATGTTGACTGAATACTTTTGTATTTATAAAAACTATAATCCATAAACAAATTTTAACCCACATCCATTTATAAGTTACTGTCAAGCATTCAGAATTTTCCCACAGACAAATTATAGAATCTGAGAACTGTAGAACAGAAGGTCAACTCAGAAATCTTCTGGTGGGCACTCCTTAACATAAAGATGATTAATTGTTAATCATTGTTAGGAAAAAAAAAAGAACTGACAAAGTCATAGTGTACCCAATTTCCCCAAATTTGCTCAAAATATATCTAAAATTTTATTCTTTTATAATACAAAAGACAAAAATAACATTTAAAAAATTATAGTCATTAGTCAAAATGCAAAAAAAAATAAAAAAATAAAAAAGGGTTATTTCTTTCTCATTGCTTCAGGTTAGGCTAAATATATTAAATTAGAGGAGTATCAAGAGTTTGATAGAGACATTTATGAAGATTTTAAGGAGGCTCTTGGACAATTAAAAGGGCTTTAGAGTCTACTGATAATGTTTTATTCTTTTTATTGTTATTATTTTAAAGATGTGGGGTACAATTCTGGGTCAGGTATACAAATGTTCATTATACAGGTATCCTTGTTGATGAGGTGTGCTCTTCCTACTGCTGGCAGTTTCCCTAAACTGCCAATCCCATCCCCCATCCCCTGGCATTTTCCCATTACTGCCAATTCCTTTCTTATATATTATGATAATTGTTCAAGGTCCGCTTATAAGTGAGAACATAGGTACTCTGTTCTTTGTTTCTGTGATAGATCACTGAGTATGATAGACTCTGAATCCATCCAAGTTGCTGCAAAGTCCATAGGTTTGTCCTTCTTTATGGATGCATAATATTCCATTGTGTATATGTACCACACTTTTTTTTATCCAGTCCAGCTTCGATGGGCAGTATGGTTGGTTCCATGTCTTTGCTATTGTGAGTAGAGCTGCAACAAACATGTGTGTGCAGGTATCATTTTGTAGAGTGATTTGAGTTCCTCTGGGTATATTCCCAATAGGGAAATTGCTGGGTCATATGGAAGGCCAATTTCTAGTTTTTTCAGAAATCACCATACTGTCTTCCAAAGAAGTTGCACTAGTTTGCTTTCCCACCAGCAGGGTAGAAGCATTCCTTTTTCTCAAAATCCTTGCCGTATCTGTTGTTGTTTGTTTTATAAATGATGGTCATGCTTACTGGGGTTAGGTGGTATCTCAGTGTGGTTTTTATTTGCATTTCTCTGATGATTAATGAGGCTGAGCACTTTTTCATGTTCCTTTTAGCTGCCTATCTATCTTCTTTTGAGAAGTGTCTATTCATGTCTTTTGCCCACTTTTTAATGGGGCTGTTTTTTTTCTTTTTGGTGCATTTGAATTCCTTGTAGATCCTAGATGTTAGGCCTTTGTCAGATACACAGTTGGCAAATATTTTTTCCCATTCTGTGGGCTGTCTCCCTGCTTTCTTGATGGTTTCTTTTGCTTTGCAGAAGCTTGTCAGTTTGATGAATCCCCACTCATCTATCTTATCTCTTATGGCCTGAGCACTTGCAGTTTTGATCAGGAATTGGTTGCCACTTCAAATTTCCATAAGGGTGTCTCCTACATTTTCTAAGATTCTTATAGTTTGAGGTTCTACATTTAGGTCTTTGGTCCATTTCGAGTTAATTTCTGTGTATGGTGATAGGTAGGAATTCTGTTTCAACCTTCTGCATATGATCATCCAGTTTTCCCAGCACCATTTACTCTCCTCAGTGGTCGTTGTTGGAGGCTTTGTCAAAGATGAGTTGGTTGAGAAATTGAGGCTTTGCTTCTGGAATCTTTATCTTGTTCCTTTGGTCTATAAAGCATGTTATTGTACCAATACTGGCTGTTTTGATCACTGTAGCCTTATAGTAAAGTTTGAAGTCTGGAAGTGTGATACCTCCTGTTTTGTTTCTTTTGATAAGGATTGTTTTGACTATTCATGGTCGTTTATGTTTCCATATGAATTTCTGTATTGTCATTTCCAGGTCTGAGAAGAATGATGTTGTCGGTAACTTAATGGGTATTGCTTTGAATCTGTAGATTGCTTTTGGTAGGATGAACATTTTAACAATGTTGATTCTTCCAATCCATAAGCATGGAATATTTTTCCATTTGTTTTTGTCTTCTTGAATTTCTTTGAGCAGTGTTTTGTAGTTCTCATTGTAAAGGTCTTTCACTTCTCTGGTTAGGAAGATGCCGAGGTATTTCATTTTTCTTTTGGCTACTGTGAATGGGATTGTAGTTTTTATTTGGTTCTCTGCCTGCTTGTTGTTGGTGTATAAGAATGCCACAGTCTTTTGCACATTTATTTTGTACCCTGAGACTTTGCCAAAGTCCTTTATTAGTGCAAGCAGGTTTTTGACAGATTCTTTTGGATTTTCAAGGTATAGGATCATATCATCAGCAAAGAGGAATAACTTGACTTCCTCTTTTCCTATTTGGATGCCCCCAACTTCCTTCTCTTGTCTAATTGCCCTAGCTTGGGCTTCCAACACAGTGTTGAAGAAGAGGGGTGAGAGTGGGCAGTCTCATCTTGTTCCAGTTTTCAGGGGAATCGTTTCCAGTTTCTGTCTATTTAGCAATATGTTAGCATTGTGTTTATTGTAGATGACACTATTTTGAGGTATGTTCCTTGTAAACCTAGATGTTTGAGGGTTTTTATCAAGAAGCGATGCTGGATTTTATCAAAAGCCTTTTCTGCATCTAAGGAGGTAATCATATGGTTCTTTTTTTTGCATCTGTTGATGTCTTTAATTATATTTCTGGTCTTGTGAATGTTGAACCAGTCCTGCATCTTGGGGATGAAGCCTACTTGGTCATGGTGGATGATTTTTGAGATGTATTTTTGTAACGGATTTGCTAGAATCTTGTTGAGGATTTTTGCATCTATGTTCATAAGGGATATTGTCCTGTAGTTCTTTTTTTTTGTGTTGGATCTTTACCCGATTTGGGTATCAGTATGATGTTAGCTTCGTAAAATGATTTGGGGAGAATTCCTTCTTTCTCAATTGACTGGAATACTTTCAATTGGATTGGTATCAGTTCCTCCTTGTATGTTTTGTAGAATTCTGCTGGAAAGTCATCCGGTCCAGGACATTTTTTGGTAGGTAGTTTTCTTATGACAGAGTCAATTTCCTGGGTTGTTATTGGTTTATTTAGTGTCTCAGTGTCTTCTTGTTTCAACCTCGGTAGGTTGTGTGATGTTAGAAAGTCTTCCATTTCATTTAGGTTATCAGGTTTGTTTCCATATAGGTGTGCATAGTAATCTCTGATAATCTTTTCTATTTCTTTGGGGTCAGTTGTGATGTGATCTTTTGTATTTCTGATTGTATTTATTTGGGCTTTTTCTCTCTTTTTCTTGTTCATTCTGGCTAGGGGCCCATCAATCTTGTTAATTCTTTCAAAGAACCAGCTTTTTGTTTTGTTGATGTTTTCTATGATATATTTGTTCTATGTCCCATATTTGGGCTCTTATTTGGTGATTTTGATTCTTCTGTTAAAGTTAGGGTTTTGGTGGTCTTCTTTTTTTAGCTCCCTTAGGTAATTTGTTAGGCTCTCAATTTGTGATTTTTCCATTTTCTTGATGTGTGGTCATAGAGATATAATTTTCCCTCTTAGAATTGTTTTTAGACATCCCAGATGTTTTGTTAAGGTGTTTCTTCATTTTCATTTGTTTCCAGGTATCTTTTAATTTCTGCTTTGATTTCAATGTTGACCCAGGAGTTGTCCAGCCTCATGTTGTTTAGTGTCTATGTATTTGTGGGCTTTGGGGAAATTTTTTTGGTGTTGATATTTATTTTTATTCTGCTGTGGTCTGAGAAGGTACATAACTGAATCTTTCATTATCACTTTTTTTGTTTCAAAATATATTGTCATCCTTTTACTCAATGAGAATCTTGATAACTGTGGGGCATCTAGACATAATTAAGTGTGTGTTTTGGCTTAAAAATGAAGAAATGGATAGGTGATTTTTATATTTAAGGATATAAGGTTTGGAAAAGAAAGGAGAGGGAAAAAAGGCTTTTAAAATAGTATTTTATATACACATGAAAGAAATTATCTCAGCTGTGATCCAATGAACATTACTTTGTCTAGAATGAAGCCATTTTTAATTTTGAGCAATCTTCCTCAATGGCCAGCAGTTGGCACTGTCAATTCAATACAGCATTTTTGTCTTTAATGGTGGCAGAAGACATTGGCAGAGACAGATGGAATCTTACATTTCTCTAACAGATTGTTTACAAGTTGAAGGCTTGTAATTCAAGGTATGATTGTTAATCTTTTTACCCAAAGTGTACACTCTTATAACCAGTTTTCTCTGGCAGTGATCTCTACCTGAGAGATCTTTTCTATTTCCCCTGGGGAGCACTTGGAAATGTAAACACATTTATAGTAATCACGATAACCAGGGGTTGCTAGAAATTTCAAACCTTTTGTAATGTGCAGTAAAATCTTGCACATTCTCCCATCGAAAATGCCAATATCTTTTCTTCTCCCACCCTCCCTCCTACATCAGTTTAGAGGATGTTATCTTAGATAAACTTCCTCCAATTAGAGGAGTTGCTATAGATAATCTCTAAGATTTCATTAACCTTCAAATTTCCCTTGATCTTGATTTAAGTAACAAATTTATTCTTTCCTGAAAATCTGCTTCCCTTCTCCATTTCCTATCCATATTATCACAGTCAGACTATAAACTCTTGGAGAAAAACAACTCTGTGAGTTTGGTGCACCACAGAACTTTTATTGCCTATTTTAGTGCATGACACATAGTTGACATTCAAAAAATACTTGTTGAATGGCTGCCATTTACCCAGTAATTAAAGCATGAAAATCTTGCAGGTATGTTTAATTCTCTTTTATCTTTATTTCTCCATATATTGTAATTAGATTCTGCAATTATATTCTCAGATCTCTTCTCGTCTTAATTCCACATTTTGTACTACAAGTTAAATCTATTTATTTATATATTATAGTAGATTTTTAAAGAAGTTTTCATTTTACAGAAAATTTGAGCAGAAAGTACAGAGTTTCTATACACACCCTGACCCCCCTCCTAGTTTCCCATATTATTTGTTACAATTGATTAGCCAATATTGGTATTTATTAATTAAAGCCCATAGTTTACATTAGGGATGGCTGTGTATGTTGTTCATTGTAGGGATTTTGGCAAACATATAATGACATGTATCAACCAGTAGAGAGTAATACAGAAGAGTTTCACTACTCCAAAAATCCCCTTGTTCTCTGCCTGTTCTCTCTCCCTTTTCCCCACCCCCAACTCCTGGCAACCACATTGTCATCAGAGTTTTGCCTTTTCAGAATATTATATAGCTGAGTTAATGCTGTATGTATTCTTTACAGATTGGCTTCTATCTTTTTTTTTCTCTGTTGGTATAACAAAACGCCAGAGATTTTTGGGAGATTTATAAACAAAATAAATTTATTTCTTACACGTCTAGAGGCTGAGAAGTTGCAGGGTATGCTGCTGGCATCTGCTGAGTGTGTAAGAGTAGAAGGCAGAAGAAAGACACCAGAGGATGGACTTGTTTTATATCAACCCACTCTCAGAATAATTAATCTGCTCCCATGGTAAAGACATTAATTAATCTATGGAGGCTCTGCCCTCATGACCCAATCACCTCTTATTAAGCCCCACATCCCAACACCATTGCACTGGGGATTAAGTTTCCAGCACATAAAATTTTAGGGGACACATTTAAACCACAGTGGCTTCTTTTACTGAGCAATATGTATTTAAGGTTTCTCCAGTTTTATTTTGTGGTTTGATAGCTCATTTCTTTTACTAATGAATAATATTTGTTGTATAAGGGAGAACCCCCCCAAAACATAATTTATTTATAAAAAATTGTGTATTTATTCTTACATGTTTAAGCTTCAGTCACCTTCAAAGTACTCTCCGTTTGATGCAATACACCTATCAAGAGGCTTTTTTCACTGCTCAAAATGGTTTTTGAACTTGTCCATTTTGATGACTTTTAGTGCTTCTGCTGTTTTTTGTCTCACCTCTTCCACATTGGCAAAATGTTTCCCTTTGAGGACTTTCTTCATCTGGGTAAACCAAAAAAAAAAAAAAAAGGTTATTTGGGATAAGATTGGGAGAACAGGGAGGGTGGGACATGGGAGTCATGCTGTTTTTGGTCAAACACTGCTGACACTCAGTGCAGTGTGGGCAGGTGAGTGCATAATCAGGTGGGCAAATGCATTGAAAGACTCTCCAAAAAAAAAAAAGTTCACTGAAGTCGAATGTGGCCTTTCACAACAATGCTAGCTGATACAATGATGCTGATAGGTTCCTAGAACACTTACCTACTAGGAGAAGCCTGAACAACAAGGGACTTGTCCTCAAAAAAATAATTCTGAGTGTTTTTGCCCATACCCTCATATGGCTTATACCACAGTGTTTTTGTTTATTCACCTACTGAAGCATATCTTGGGTGCCTTCAAACTTTAGCAATTGTAAATAAAGCTGCTGTAAACATTCACGTGCAGGTTTTTGTGTGAGCATAGATGTTCCCCTAATTTGGCAAAATGTCAAGGAGCACAACTGCTGAATCATATGGTAAGCCTATGCTTAGCTTTTTAAGAAACTAGCAAATTGTGTTTCAAAGTAGCTGTAACACTTTGCATTTCAACCAAAAATGAATAGGAGTTCTTGTTGCTCCATATCATTGCTAGCATTTTGTGTTGTCAATGTCCTGAATATTAGTCATTCTAATAAATGTATAGTGGTATTTTATTGTTTTAGTGTGTAATTCCCTAATGACATATGATGTTTAGCATCTTTTCATATGCTAATTTCCATCTGTTTATCTTATTTATCATGTCTGTTCAGATTTTTCCCATTTTTAAATTGATTTATTTTCTTATTTTGAGTTTTAATAGCTCTTTGTAGATTTTGGTTGCCAACTCTTTTTTTAAATGAAAGTGAATGTTTAATTTGATATTGATAACCCCACAACAAATTGTAGAAAATAAAAAAAAAGAAAAATGAAAGCCCTCATCTTCGTTTACTTGTCAGATAAACTGAAATAAACCCAGGCTCTACCACTTGGTGGATGTTTGACAAAATATTCTCCTTTGATCAGAAGCATTGACATCACTGGAGAGCTTGTTAGAAATGCAGAAAGTCAGGCCATGCACAGTGGCTCATGCTTGTCATTTTAGCAATTTGAGAAGCTGAGGCAGGAGGATTGATTGAGTCAAGGAATTTGAGACCAACCTAGGCAATATTGCCAGCCCTCATCTCTACCCCCCACCAAAAAAAAAATTAACTTGGTGTAGTTGTGCATTCCAATAAACCCAGCTACTCAGGAGACTGAAAAAGGTGAATCCATCCAGCTCAGGAGGTAAAGGCTGCAGTGAGCTGTGATTGTGCCACTGCACTCCCGAATGGGTGACAGAGATTCTCAACTCAAAAAAATAGAAGACAGAATCTCAGGCTTTCCCCCAGATCACCTGACTCTTTATCAGATATGTGTTTTACAAATATTTGCTCCTGGTAAGTGGACTGTCTTTTTATTCTCCCAACAGTGTATACAGTAAAGCAGAAGTTTTAAATTTTAATAAAGTTTAACTTATTTTTTTATTTCCTGAATCATGCTTTTGGCGCTGTGCTCTCCTCCTTGTTCCTGGATCAAGGCTCACATTCCTTCCAGCAATGCTCCTTTCTATCAGTGACAGCCCACAGCACACCCCACTCCTCCTCTCTGTCTGTTGCTTATATATCAAGTATCCACTCACTTTTCCCTCTTTTTGTTTGTAATGTGGTGGTTCTTGGAGACCTAGATTAACTTGTAAAATAAGCAATGCACCAAAAATTTGTTACATAGCATATATGTAACAACAGATTTCTTTAGAGAAAAAAGACTACCATGCTGTAGGGACCTTGAAGATTTTTTTTTCTTTCTTTGGCATATATGTACTTTTAAGGTATAATGTATGTTCTATACTACAGGACAATGAATTCCAATGATGGAAATTTTCTCTGAGTCAATGTCTAGGTCCTTTTCATTAAAAAATCTTTCTCATGGCTGGACTATTTTTATCTTAATAACATTTAACATGACAGATACTGTATTCACATGTATTGTTATAGGAAGATTTGATGTTGACTCAAATTCTTGTCTTTTTGACATTGAAGGTGAGGTGTATAGCCCCACAGTTTTAATAAAATTTTTAAAAAATTGTCTAACTTCTGAAAGCTGTATATTCTGTACTTGGATTTATATTAATAGTTACCATTTTTAACATGCCTAATATACTACAAACAGTTAGCCCAGAGCTTTACTTTCATTATTCTTTTTTTTTTAAGTCGGGGTCTCACTCTGTCACCCAGGCTGGTGCAGTGGCATGCTCACAGCTACCGCAGCCTCAACCTGCTGGGCTCAGGTGATCCTTCTGCCTCAGCCTTCCAAGTAGCTGGAACTACAGGAATGTGCCACCAAGCTTGGCTATTTTTTCTTGATTTATTGTGGAGACGAGGTCTCACCAAGTTGCCCAGGCTGGTCTCATACCCATGGACTCAAGCAATCCTCTCACCTCTGCCTCCCAAAGTGCTGGAATTATAGGTGTGAACCACCGCACCTGGCTACTTTCTTTATTTCTAACTACTACAGCAATTGTAAAGGTAGGTAGTTGTTTTGTAGAAATATATAAATAAATGAGAGGTTTAAATACCTTGTATAAGGTTGCAGGACAACTTTGGTTTTATAGGCAAATCACATATTGGTTCTCAAAGTAGGGAGAACTTCAGTTATTTCAGAAGTAAAATTTTATGACAGATCAATATCTCCCTAAAAGATTTAGATTTAGTCTTAAAGTCATGTATTTGCAGTTAACTTGTCAAACCAGATTTTTTAATTTTTCCTCAAAAACTGTATATGAAAATGAAAGGGTTGAGATTAATCTTTATGATTAACATATTGCAACAGCATGTGGAACTCCTTTGAAATGATATAATTTTGAAGACATAGTCATTGGCTAATGAGCTTTGTTCATAGATAAGAAAGATGATCAAATGATTCATAACTAGAGAGTCACATTTCCAAAAATTTTAAAAATAAGTGCTTTGTGGTGGCATCTGCAAACACTGATGACCCAGGACATTTTTTCTAAAACTCATTGTCATAAAAGGTTGAAATATATATGAATGTGTATTATTTATAATATATTATATATATAAAATATATAATTCATATCACGTTGCACTTGTCCCTTTATTATGTAAGCATATTATTTATATTTATTCCAATTTTCATCAAATTCATGTATATATGCTACAATATTTATAAGGCAAATTCAGGAAAAAACATCCATAAGTGATTGAATAGATTCAACTTGTATGATTTGTTTTAATTAATTTAAAATTTATACTAAAAATGCAAATTGCCTCAGGACAAATAAATATAGTTAATCAATAAGTATTCAAAGCTTATTATATTTCCAGATCTGTGAGCAGAACTGAATGAGATGTGGAAGAAATACCGTTTTATGGTGTTTCCAGCTGCTAGAGATAATTGCTAAATCTCAGTGACTTTATACAATGGAAGTTTATTTCCTTCCCACATCATGCCATAAAGGGATATTTTTCTTTGACAGCTTGTTCTCTCGGTTTAGGAACTCAGACCTTGCTAAACATTTGCTCTTCCACTTGTTTTTATTGCTATTTGTTTTAAAGGCAGTGTCTCCATAAGTCACCTGGGCTGGCTCTCGTAACTTTATTTTGCGCCTTCCAAGGCCACTGTTTCTCTGCTTCAAGTGGGAAGGGGAAAAAACATTGAGAATCTCCTTCCTGTGAAGGGGATTTCTTGCAGGGGAGGACTGATGTGAGCACATCCCTTCTACTCTGTTTCATGTTCCAATGACTAGAACTCAGCCTGAGAATACCAAGTACACTACCCCAGACCAGGAAAGGGGCACCAGTTAATGGCCTTGGCAGTATACCTTGAGTGCATGACATATGTCCTTACTTCCTGCCTTCTCTACTAGATGGAAAGAAGTAGAAGAGCCCTAGTTTTAGAGTCAAGACAACTTGAATGTATGTACTAATTTCTCTACTTTATATAAGGTTAGGCAGGTAATTTAAACATTGCACATTGTTTCCTTATTTATAAAATGATAGGTACATATCTAACTAATAAGAACAATTTGAGGTCTAATATTCAGTAATTTTATATCTATCTTAAAGACCCCTCTATGCTCCCCCAAACTCTTACCTTCTTTTTGGGCACATAACTAAACAATATTTCCCAACCTCTCTTGAGTTTAGGTGTCACATTGGGGGTTAGGGTTTTAATATATGAATCTGAAGAGAGGTTCATAACCCAGTCTATAGCAGTTATTAACATTAAAAAGTAACAAATTTTTACGTGGCAGTTCAGATTTCTGGCTTGTATAAACAGCAGCAGCAGCAACAACAACAACAACAAACCGTAGGACCTGACCACATTGGACTTCTATTAGTACTTGAGAAAAATGTGCTTAAGAGTGAGGTCACAGCTCCCTCCATGTGAGCATACTCTTTCTAGTTCACCACAGTTCCCACCTTATGATACCTACTTGATCATTGTTAGTATTTAATTTTGTGACCCCTCAATACAGAGCATCTTGAAAGTGCTCTAGAGTTCTGGCATGTAAACACACAGACTTTAAATGCATCTCTCTTTCATTTGCTTAAGGAAGTTGGAGTTCTTTTCTTGTAGATGACTTTCTTTGTAGGTAAGCTTCAGTGAAGTGGCAGATTTCTTGTCCAAAGGCAGCTTTTACCCATAACCTGGTAAATTGTGAAAAATATCTTCTGGACAGCATACAAGTGTCAGATAGTTATTTGGGCCCATGTTCTACTCTCCAACCCTACTGTAATTCTAAAAATTTCTTTGTTACTGGCTGGCTTTCTAATTATATTTATTTTATGTTTCCCCCAGACTACTTCTCTTCTCTATATTCAGACCTGTTTATAGATTTCACATGGTTTGGTACAATAATGCATTTCTACTGAACATACTGACATGTTTTTGTTTCAACAAGAGACTCAGAAATAGGAATATACTCCCAAATTATATTTTTGTGACACAGAACATGCACCAAAACATTACAGGGCACTTAGGGCTTCATTCTGACAATGATGGCATCACTAAGTCTAGCATTTGACTCTTCCATTTCAGACTTTCATGTATTTCACTTCTTGGGCACACTATTTTTGGAGACTCAGATCATAAACACTGACTCTGTGTATATCAGCACCACATCTTGGAAAGTCTCAGGGATTAGGTGAAGGAGGCAGTTTAGTCACACACAGAAAATGATGATTAGGGTAAAGGTCTTAATATTTTGGGATAAACTTTTTATCCACTCCAAAGATGATCTATTCAGATCACAGATTGGAATAAATTTTCAAGTCTTGTAGCATGGGATGCATGTGTCTACACTTTTGTTCTACTTTGGGCTGCACAATCTTCAGGTATAAAATGAGGATGTGCCTATCAGTTCCAACATAGGTTTGCACTCATAGCCTCTTCTCCACTGGTGGTTGAATCAACCACTTGACTTGTGTTTCAATCCACCGCCGCCCTCCTCTCTATCTGACACAATAAGGTGAAAGATACAAAACTGGGCTGCACTCCAGTACTTTCTCATTTTCAGGTCAAACCTGGTTCCCTTCACTTCCTCCTTCCCTGTTGTTAGACTCCTCCATCCTGCATATTGTCTTGGAGATGAAGAAACAGACCCCAGTCTCCACCACTTAGAGCCATAGCTTTGGAAAACTGCCAACCCAAAGGATCCAACCATTTGTCCACATGAGGCATCTCAGGGTTTTCCTGGCATATCTGGAATTTACCAAGGGTATAAGTGTAGATCTTCCCTCTGGCCTTCACTTCAATTTCATAGAGATTTCAGGCAAATAACAACAACAGCAACAACAATAATATAAATTGAGGATGATAGGAGTATCTAGCTATTTGTGTATAAAAATCTTATATATAGCTACATGTAAAATTGCCTAGAATTATGCGTGGCCCACAGCAAGAACAAATACATTTTATTAATCGAGGGACAGAATATCCCAGAGATTAAAATAATGGGTTTTGGAGTCAGTTTAGTTTTCATTTATATCCTCCACTTGCTAGTTATATGAATTAGGCAAATTATTAAGGTTGCAGTTTTATTTTGTGTAGAAGGGGCAGTAAAGCATATTGATATAATCAGGTTAAATAAATATGCAACAACACAAAAGCAATGCAAAGGTCTTAGTACAATGCTTGGAGTATATGAAGTACTTAAAAAACAGGTGGTTATGTAAAATAGATGATTGTGGAATGTGAGTTTGAAACAGAAAAAAAAAAATCCTTGGAAAGCCTCCAATAAAATCAATGGTCAGTTTTAAGAAAAGGTAAATGCTGGCCCATGTGTCTATACAGTGTGAGAAAAGAAATGAAATGTCTCATGTCATATTAAATCACATCCATGTTGTGTCATCTGAATCAATTAAGTTACAATAAATTAAATACAATTTTTATTTTTATTTTAAAATTGTGGGATACAATTCAGGGTTAGGTATACATATATTCATTGTGCAGGTACCCTTGTTGATGAGGTGTGCCCCCCTTCCTCAGGCATATATCAACTACTGTCAATTCCACCTCCCCTCACATCCCTGCAGTTTCCTGCTACTATCAATCCCTTCCTTATAGTATTACGGTAGTTGTTCAAGGTCCACTTATGAGTGAGAACATGTAATACTCAGCTTTTTGTTTCTGTGAAAGATCACTCAGTATTAATTCCATCCAGGTTGCTGAGAAGTTCAGGATTTTGTTCTTCTTTATAGTTGTGTAATATTCCATTGTGTATATGTACCACATTTTTAAATCCAGTCCTCTCTTGATGGGCAGCATGATTGCTTCCAGGTTCCTGCTATTGTGAACAATCCTGCGATAAACATATGTGTGCAGGTATCTTTTTTATAGAATGATTTGAGTTCTTCCGGGTATATTACCAGTAGGGAGATTGTGGGGTCATATGGAAGGTCAATTTTTAGAACTTTTAGGAATCACCACACTGATTTTCACAGAGGCTGTACTAGTTTGCACTGCCACCAACAGTGTAGAAGTGTTCCTTTTTTGCCACATCCTCTCCAGCATGTTATTTTTTGAGTTATTGAAGATGGCCATTCTGACTCGAGTTAGGTGGCATCTCAGTGTAGTTTTAATTTGCAACTCCTTGATGACTAGCGAGGATGAACATTTTTTTCATGTATCTGTTGGCTGCTCATATGTCTTCTGTTGAGAAGTGTCTATTCATATCTTTTGCCCACTTTGTAATGGGACTGTTTGTTTTTTTCTTTTCAGCATATTTGAGTTCCTTCAGATCCTTGGTGTTAGGCCTTTGTCAGACATGGAGTTGGCAAATATTTTTTACCAGTCTGTGGGCTGTCTCCCTGCTCTCTTGATGGCTTCTTTGTCTTTGCAGAAGCTTGTCAGTTTAATGAGGTCTCACTTGTCTGTCTTATCTTTTATGGCCTGGGCACTTCGGGTTTTGATTAGGAATCGGTTGCCAGTTTCAACTTCCATAAGAGTGTCTCCTGCGTTTTCTAACGTTCTTACAGTTTGAGGTTTTACATTTAGATGCGTGATCCATTTAGAGTTAATTTTTGTGTATGGGGATAAGTAAGGGTCCTGTTTCAATCTTTTGCATGTGGTCAACCAGTTTCCCCAGCACTATTTACTGAATAGGTTCTCCTCTCACCAGTAGCGAGTGGTGGAGGCTTTGTCGAAGATGAGTTGGTTGAGAAATTGAGGTTTTGCTTCTGGAATCTCAATTCTATTCCATTGGCCTATATGCCTGTTCTGGTACCAATACCAAGCTGTTTTGATTATTGTAGCTTATAATAAAAAATTTAAAGTCTGGGAGTATGATACCTCCTGCCTTTTTTTTTTTTTTTTTTTTGCTGGGGATTGTTTTGGCTATTCTTGGTCATTTATGTTTCCATATGAATTCCTGTATTGTTTTTTCTAGGTCTGAGAAAAATGTTGCTGGTAATTTGATGGGTATTACATTAAATCTGTAGATTGTCTTAGGTAAAATGGACATCTTAACAATATTGATTCTTCCAATCCATGAGCATGGAATATTTTCCCACTTGTTTGTGTCATCTTTGATTTCTTTGAGCAGTGTTTTGTAGTTTTCATTGTAAAGGTCTTTTGCATCTCTGGTTAGGAAGATGCCAAGGTATTTCATTTTTTTGTGGCTATTGTGAATGGAGTTGTGCTTGTTATTTGGATTTCTGTTTGTTTATTATTGATGCATAGAAATGCGATTGTCTTTTGCACATTTATTTTATATACTGAGACTTTACCAATAAATAAGATTTTTAAAGTGTAT
>CAUYQG010122633.1:0-17985 GCA_963574415.1 Tarsius wallacei | reverse complement strand
AGACGAGGTCTCGCCAAGTTGCCCGGGCTGGTCTCGAACCCTCAGGCTCAGGCAATCCACTTGCCTCGGCCTCCCAAAGTGCTGGGATTACAGTCTGAGCCACCGAGCTCAGCCTATCTCTCTCTCTCTCTCTCTCTCTCTTTTTTTTTTTTGAGTTGGAGTCTCACCTTGTCGCCCAGACTGGAGTGCAGTGGCCACTCCCGGCCACCGCAGCCTCGACCTGCTGGGCTCCGGCGATCCTTCCGCCTCAGCCTCCCAAATAGCTGGAATTACAGGCGTGCGCTACCACACCCGGCTAATTTTTTTTGATTTATTGTAGAGATGAGGTCTCTCCAATTAGCCTAGGCGGGTCTCGAACCCGCGGGCTCAGGAAATCCACTCACCTCAGCCTCCCAAGGCGCGGGATTACAGGCTGAGCCACCGAGCCCGGCTACCCCACAATTTTAAAATAAAAAATTTAAAGGTGAAAAAAAAAAGTAATGCCTTAAAACCAGCACAGGGAACAGATTTGAGCTGGACTTCTGTCTTCGTGTTGGTTGACCTACAATAAAAAGATATATACATATACATATATATATATACATATACATATATATATAGAGAGAGAGAGAGAGAGAGTCGGGGTCTCGCTCTGTTTCCCAGGCTAGAATGCAGCGGCTTGATCATAGCTCATCATAGCCTTGACCTCCTGGGCTCTGGCGGTTCTCAGTCTCAGCCTCCCGAGTAGCTGGGACCACAGTCACACACCACCATGTTCAGCTAATTGTATGAGTTTTTTGTAGAGACAAAGTCTCACTATGTTGCCCAGGTTGGCTTTGAATCCTGGACTCTAGCAATCCTCTCACCTCAGCTTCCCAAAGTGCTGGGATTACAGGCATGAGCCTCCATGCCCACTAAGCTTTTCTTTTCCTAAAAACCCAGTGTTGTACTACAGTATTGGCTTCTCGTGCATCAAAAAGTAAGCCCCTTTTGTCCAGTAACAATGGCAAATAAGTACATAAAAAGATGTTTAACATTATTAGTAAAGGAGATGAAAATTAAAAACAAAATGAGATACTACCACACATTCACTAGAATGGCTAAAATTGCAATCAACTTTGTGTTGGTAAGGATGTACAGCCACTGAAGCTATCATACGCTACTGCTGGGAATATAAAATAGTACAGCCACTTTAAAAGACATGTATGCAGTTGCTCAAAACGTTAAAATACACCTACCATTTGTCCACATACAGCCATTCATCTTCTAGACATTGACCCAAGAAAAATGAAAACGTGGCCACATGAAGACTTATATAAGAATAGTCATAGAGCTTCATTTGGAATAGCAAAAAACTGTAAAAGTCACTCAAATGTCCACCTGCAGAAAATGAACAGATTGAGAAATATCCATACAATGGAATACGACTCAGCAATAAAAAAGAATAAACTATTGACATGTGCAACAATATGGATAAATCTCAAAAATAATTATGCTGAGCAAAAGAAGCCAGGTAAGAAAAAGAGTGTTTATTGTATGTAAAATTCTAGAAAATGTGAACTAACCACTATATGACAGGAAGTAAATTAGTGTTGCCTGGAGCTGGGGATGGGATGGGGTGAAGTAGGGAGGAAGAGTTTACGAAAGTGCCTAAGGAAAATTTTAGGGATGATGACTATTTCAATATCTCAATTGCAGTAATGACTTCATGGATATACACATATGTAAAAACATCACATTTTGTACTTCACATATATATAGTTAATTGTAAGTCAGTTGTGTCTCATAAAGTTATTTAATAAAATACTTTTATTATATAATAAAAGTATGTAATATTTTTATTTGCACCAGCCAAGATGAAAGAACTGGCTTGCATATTTTCAATAAGTTTCAAATTACGTACTGGAAGCTCCCTTAAAATTCTACGTCAGCAGAAAGAAGGGATAACTGTGCTGGGTTACCTATCACCCCACTGTGCTTTCATCTGCTTGCTTGTTTATAAGTTTCTCCAAATATTTATTTCAAAATTCCAAGTTTTTAAAAGTTTTAAAATAGAAAGGGCTTTAAAATCCACTGGTTCTTTAATGTCCACTAGTTATAACATTTTACCAATCTAAGATTCTACAAGTGAGAGATTTTATAAAATACCATCTTTTTGAATTGAAGATACCTTCAACAAAAAAAAAACATACCATATCCCTAGCTTTCCTTAACAGCGTTTTGGGGGGAAATCAAAAGAAATATACTAAAAATATACTTACTATGAGATGCATTCCAATTTTAAAAATATTTAAAAATATGGTTTAGAATACTCATTATAGCAAGAAATCTGAGAGTTTTGGAAAGGGCTGGATGGGGCTGATCTTTATAAACTCAAGGTGCCCAAGTTGTGGGCTCAACATCAGGGGTTGTCTCAGGCACAATCTCCTAAACAAAGAAACAATATACTAAAACCCCAAACTTCATACTCAGCACTAGTTTTTTTCTCCTTTCCCAGAGTCTGTAGAAGCCTCGATTCTGAGATTATCGTTAGAATTAAGCTTAACTCTTAAGAATGTAAACTGGGCTGAGGCATGGTGGTTCAAGCCTGTAATTTTAGCACTTTGGGAGGCCGAGGTGAGAGAATTGCCTGAGTCCAGGGGTTCGAGATCAGCCTGGGCAACTTGGTGAGACCTTATCTCTACAATATATCAAAAAATTAGCTGGGTGTGGTAGTGCATGCCTGTAATTACAGCTACTTGGAAGGCTGAGGCGGAAGAATCTCCTGAGTCCAGTGAATCAATGCAGGGGTGGCCATAAGCATGCCACTGCACTCCAGCCTGGGTTACAGGATGATACTCTGACTCAAAAAAAAAAAAAAAATGTAAACTGGTTTTCATTCCTTTATTCTTTCGCTCAACAAAAATTTATTGAGCACCTGGCATTGTCCTAGGCTCTACGAATGGAGCAAAGAACAAGACAGATGAGTCTCTGACCTCACAGAGCTTCCATTCTAGAAGGAAAACAAATGTTTGAAAAGTATACAAATAAAAAATAATATGATTTCAGAATATGTTAAATGCTATAAGGAAAAATAAAGCTGCCTAAGGATGCAGAAGGTGTGCAGGTTATTTCTGATAAAGTATCATGGAGGTTTCTCTGAAATGACATTTAAGCAGAGACATGAATGAAATGAATGACTAAGTGATGCAAAAAATCTGGAATGATTCCAGGCAGAAAGCACAGCAAGTGGCACAGGGTCCTGAGTTGGACAAAAGCTTGGACTGTTTAAGGAACAATAAGGTTTGCATGGCTGGAGTATAAAAAGAACGAGGGAGTGGTCAGAGATGAGGTGGGAGAAGGAAGCTCCTCCAGACTGACATTTTATTCCAAGGTGGTGGGATGCTATTGGAAAAGTGCAAAGTTTCTCCACTCAGGTTCAGAAGAGACATCATCTAGGCAAAATGCTGATATCATTATTCTTACTTAATCTACTCTACTGCAAACTCTCAGAGTCCCTCTATCACAACCACAAAATATAGAAGTACAAAGAAAACTGTATTGTGCTAGAAATCAAAGAAAGGGGTCAGTCATGGGCCACAGATTTGGGGGAAAATTTGCAAGATATAATGCACATAGGATGAGTTTGGAAAAAATGGCCTGTCCTACCTATGACAACTCAGTCACAAGAAGAAACAACTAACCCACTGGCCTGGACTCCAGCAAAGCCCACTGTTTACCAAGGACTAGGGCTGGAGGTGAAGATAGAGCAAATAATGGTCTGGGGTTATAGCTTTATCCCCCAATTACTCTGGAATAGTTTACCTGATACTGGAAGTCATACCAAGCAGTATTCTTCAGTGTCCACTTGCTACCAACATACCTTTAGCAAGGATAAATATGTTTGGCAAATATCCCGGGCACTATGTTGGCTGGTATCTAACAAAGTCAACCTTGCCACACCAAGAAGAAAGGCATAGGTCCAGCTACTTTCTGATTATACAGCAAACAAGAAGTTGAAGCTCTTTGGTATACAGACGAATTTCCTAGCCAGAACTGCCCCTAGGTCAGGCTCTTTCCACACTATCTTCAGACAATCTAATGCCTAAACTAACTAAGAAAAACTACATTAAAATTAAAATTATCTATATGGCCTTCATTTGGACATCACACAAACTCTGAAAGTTTCCACCTTGGCTTTCCATGAAAGGCAATCAGAAACTATCCTAGGGTTACTTTTTTAAGATTGTGCAAATAGAAATATTTATAGGTGATAAAAGACACAATAGATGAAAAAGAAGAGAATCAGTCTGGGCATGGTGGTTGTTGGCTACAATCCCAGAACTTTGGGAGGCTGAGGAGAGAAGATTGCCTGAGCCCAGGAGTTCCAGACTAACCTGATCAACTTGCTGAGACCGTGTCTCTACAATAAATGGAAAAATTAGCCAGAAGTGGTGGCACACGACTGTAATTTCAGCTACTTGTAAGACTAAGGCAAAAGGATCGCCTAAGTCCAGCAGATTTAGGCTGCGGTAGCTGTGAGCATGCCACTACAATCCAGCCTAGGTAACAGAGCAAGGCTCTGAAAAAAAAAACAACAGTCTAGAAGTCAGAGAAATCTCTTCTAATGAAATATTGTTGCTGCTGTTGTTTTTATCTAAATTATAATTTAGATAATTCTAGACCAAATTTTTGTGAGGTTCAAGAGGACCTTCAAACTTCAAATTCAGAGCACATAATCATGAAACATCAATGAAAAAAAGATCTAGAACTATCTGTTGGCTGCAGTGAGTTTGATAACTTAGTCTGGGACACAAATTTCTGAAACCTGACCTTTCACGCATTAAAGTATGTGCATAGGCGACCAGTTATGGCAAAAATAATCTCAAACCACGATGTCATCTATCCTTGTGAGCTGTGCTAGCCTGAATGTCCTGAGCCTAGACGAGTCTTCTTCCTGCCCACGGAGATTCCTTCACTAGGGTTCTTACTTAATCACCTAAGTGGAGGGAACAACTTTTTTAAGTGGGAAGGATAGTCCAGTGTCTTCCTATTGCACCAGCTTCACGTGAGAAAAAAAAAAAAAATCAGTCCAATAGAAAACATCTAAAAAAAGATCCCCAAGACCGAGAAGCACAAGAGCATTTAGCCCAACACAGCTCTCCTTATGATATCTTGACCCTTCTCACTGGAAGTATTGATGCCAGTCTGACTTCAGAGAAGAAAGCCTCGAGATCCCCCTGGAGGTCAGAGCATGTGGCCAACGCAACCCGGTGTTGCACTCTCTGAAGGCTTAACAGCTGTCTCCCCTTCTCTAGAAGAGATCCCTGGAGCATCCATTACTGCCTTGTGCACACCTCTCTTACAGCACATGAGTCTCTAAGGCCGCAGTAGCCATTGGCCTACAAGTGGCTATTAAGCACTTGAAATGAGACTAAAACGACTAAGGAACCACATTTTAAACTATATTTTTAACTATATTAAAAATAAAAATGGTTTTCTAATTTTCTCCATAGAGATCTTACCTATTTGCTAGGTTTATGTCTAATTAGTTTATGTTTTTTGATGCTGTTGAAACTTTTTTTTTTTTTTGAGTTGGCGTCTCACTCTATTGCCCAGGCTAGAATGCGGTGGCATGCTCACAGCCACCGCAGCCTCTACCTGTTGGGTTCAGGTGATCCTTCCGCCTCAACCTTCCAAGTAGCTGGAACCACAGATGCACGCCACCACAACTGGCTAATTTTTTTTTTTTTTAATTTATTGTAGAGATGAGGTCTCGCCAATTACCCAGGCTGGTCTTGAACCCCTGGTCTCAAATCCTCTCGCCTCCGCCTCCCAAAGCGCTGGGATTACAGGCGTGAGCCACTGTGCCCGGTTTTGAAACTTATTTTTATAAATATATATTTTCTAGTTGCTTGTTTTGTTTTGCTGTAGATACGCATACCTGTCTGAGCACTTGTTCTCTGCCTATATTTGCTGCTAGGGTCACACATTTTATACTTAGGTTAGTTCAACGGACTGTGCTGTCTGTCATCTAGAATTATGGTTACTTGTGAACTACACTTTTTAGTAAGCTTTCTGAAGACACACGGTTCCTATGTTGCTCTTTCTCTTTCCTGGACTATCACTTTGAGATTTGCACAGGAAAATAGTAGAAGGTCACACGGGGTTGATGGCAGCTCTGCTCACTGAGGTGCTGCTGGAGTTGGCTCCCACCAAGTCCAGCTTCGCGAGGGGCGCTGCCGCCTCGGCCACGAGATCCCCGAGCGCCGCCTACTGACGGCTTTAGCGCCGGCAGGGGGTACTCGCGAGGGGGTATTCGCGATCACGGCTCCCTCTACGGAACGAGACGGCCCGGCTCGGCGTGCATCGTTTCTCCTTGGCCGCCCCGCGTACCAGACTGCCGGGCATAGAGGCCGCCTCTCCCAACCGGGGAGCGACCCAGTCCGGGCAGGCTCCCCGTTCTAGCCCTGCACCCCGCGCCCTGCCCGGACAGACCCCCCACCTCGGCCCTCCATGTCTGAGCCGCCCGGCTCTGATAGTGTCCCTTCCTCAAACCGGACCCGTCAGCCCCTCCTGCAGGCGTCTGGCTCAGTTGCCTCTCATCGGCCGAAGCACCTGCCCCAACGTTTGGTCTTGATGCTTTAAATTTGTGAATCAGGCTGGGCGCGGTGGCTCACGCCTGTAGTCCCAGCAACTTGGGAGACCGAGGCGAGAAGATTGCTTGAGGCCAGGAGTTCAAGACCAGCCTGGGCAAGTTAGCGAGACCTTGTCTGTACAGGTGATGATGATGATGATAAATAATAATAATAACAAAGTAATTAGCTAGGCCTGGTGGCGCGTGCCTGAAGCCTCAGCTACTCCACGGGCTGAGGCGGAAGGATGAATCGCCTGAACTCAGGAAGTCCAGACTGCAGTGAGCCATGATTGTGCCACTGCACTCAAGCCTGAGCGACAGGGTGAGACCCCAACTCAAAAAAAAAAAAAAAATTAAATAAATAAAAATAAACTAAAACTAAATAATAAAATAAAATTGTGAATCAAAATAGATAATTGTCTAAAAGAAATATATCTCAAACAAAACAGCAATATACTATACTTAACAATAAAGCGTGAGCAGCATTACCATGAAAAATAATCGACAAGAGATAAACAAAGAGGCCTACTATTACAAAATTTTAGCCCTTTTCTATAAGTTCTAATCAATATATAATTAAAAGGCTACAGAAAAGGCCATAATTTTTACACAGATATGGTCATTTATCATACATTAGAAATTTTTAAATGGAAAAAACTAAAAATCTACTAAAATTACTGATGGATTTCAAATGGAAGCGAATTACTAAAGACATAGCTTTTCTATAAAAGAAAAAGATTTTCTAACTATAGTTTTTGTTTGTTTGTTTTTGAGTTGGAGTCTCACTTTGTCGCCCAGGCTAGAGAGCAGTGGCACACTCACAGCCACCCCAGCATCGACCTGCTGGGCTCTGGCGATCCTTCCGCCTCAGCCTTCCAAGTAGTTGGAACTACAGGTGCGCACTACCACGCCCAGCTAATTTATTTATTTATTTATTATAGCGATGTGGTCTTGCCAAGTTGCCCGGGCTAGTCTCGAACCCATTGCTCAGGCAATCCACTCGCTTTGGCCTCCCAAAATGCTGGGATTACAGGCTGAGCCACCTAGCCTGGCCTAACTATAGTTTTAATAAGTTAAAAATATAATAGAAAAATGTCTGATTTAACATAGCAACAACAAATGCTCCCAGAATAAACTTAAGAAGAAAAGCACAGGGGCAGCTGTCAAAAGAACTACAAAAATTCAGTGAATTATAAAACTTAAAATGTTAATAAAGTAGCACAGTTTTTCTTAATGATAAATCTCATTAACATATCAATTATTTCCCAGCTTGTTTAGAAGTTTAGTATAATAGTGTAATTTCGATCAAGATGCCAAATTGGAAGCTTCAGGAAACCATTCTAAAGTTGGTTTAGAAAATTAAAAGGTAAGAAGAACCAAGAAATCTTTTAAGAAGTTTGTGGGGGATATATTCTCTAAATGTCTCACTGTATCATAAATCTACAATCAATCCTAACAAATAAGACATTTGTGTATGTGTGTGTTCTGTATATGCATATACATTTACATATTAGTCAAGTATATTATGGGAGACATTTCAAAATAATGCTGAATTATTTTAGAAACAGTATTAAGAGAATTGATTAATGTAGCAGAACACTATCATTATGGCTATCCAGTGTCTTTTGAACACTCTCTTGACTGTTTGATAGTTTCCCATATTGTAAGTCTTGCCTTCTCAAGAGAATCCATAAATCAGGTGTATGACTTAGGTTCCACAACCCCCTCTTCCCTCCACATATCCATGACATCTGATGCAGAAGGGAGCCATTTGAGGGGACACATTCAGGGAGACTGATCTTCTGGCAAGTGTGGTATCAAAAGCACGTTCCCCTTTCAGCAGCCATGTCAGAGTTGCAGGTGTCCCACTGGGTTTTATTTTTATTTTTTGCTAGAGCCATCCTGTGGTGTGGTCAGGTGTTTTTTCTGGATGCCTTGTATAGCCTACAAGCCTAGTTCTGCAACTCGACCAGAGATCTGTGTTTCTGCTTAAACCAGTTAGATTCTGTTATTTGCATTTCAGAATATATATGGGATGAACCCCTTGGGTGCCTCCTGATCTGGGAGCTTTTCTGTCCTTTCAATAAATCCTCTTTCTCAAAAAAAAAAAAAAAAAAGAATATGTATGACTCACACAATACTATTTAGGGGAAAACATTTAAATTCCTGCCTCAAAACATTTGCAAAATTAAACTACATCTGGGTTAATGAGTGAAATGTTAAAAACAAAAATTAAAAGCATACATACAATAAAACACCATAAACAAAAACTTTAAAAGAGCTAGCCAAACTGATTACAATTTAACTACTGTGGTCCACCATTTACTATGTGTTTATGAATAAACAAGCAGGCAATGAGCAGTGAAAAGACTAGCCAATTAAGCAATATCACAACACTGTGAAATAAAATTAAACTCATTGCTTAGAAGTACAACTGTTCTTAGTTTTCCAATCAGATAGAGATTTGTGTCTGAAAACTCTATAATGAGCACAATCTGTGAAGAAATTATTGAACTATGGCCTAAGAGTAAATTGCATAGACCTGTTTCAGATGATGACCTTCAGCCAAATCAAATTGTATGACACCAAAAGCATACAAGTGCCATTCACCCAAAATGATCCAACAAGAAAGGTGTAGGCATGAGTATGTCATGTGCCCATTTTCTATATCTCCAAGATCATCCAAACTTCATGTTCTTCATGCAACCCTCCCCTAGTATTTCTTTCAGACGACCTTTTCATAAGTAATTATGGGACTTGAGCCCAAGTTTATACTCTTTTGTTGTGGAATAAAGATATATATGTGTATATCTATGTATACATATATGTATATCTTATATATATAATCAGGATGGATGACAGCCAGGGCCTCTCAAAAAGCCAAAGGCCACAGGCTACTTCCATATTTATAAGTTTCCAGTAAGTATGTTAAAAATGAAGAAATAGCAAAAATATAGTTACCAAAGCTGTGATATCATTTGGATACTTTTAGTAAAGCTTTGAATCCACATATGAAGCAAGAACTGTGGGTAAAACTCATTTGGTGATAGCATCCAAACTGAACTTAAAGCCTTTCTTGAATGTGAAACCCAGACTCTCCTGGCCCTCTGGCATCGTTCTGATGAAAGTTAAGGAAACGGGTCATTTGGTCACTATTCAAAAGACAACCACTGTGGAAGTCAATACATTGTTTTACTTCATTTCAAAAATTGTTTTGTTTCAAATGGGTGCCTAAAATATCATATGCTTATAGATTTTATATTAGTAACCAGGTAGTTCTAGTCTTGGCTAGACTTCCTACTTGGCTAAGATAAAAATATTGATACATGCCTAATTTTAAACAATGCTATTCCTGATTTTAGCAAGTAAATGTGTAAGAAGGGCATTTCTTGTGTGGGCTTTGATTTTTACAACCCGGTTTAAAAGGAGGTGGAAGTCTATTTAAAAAATAGCTTATGATTCAGAATCTATCTCTCTTAAGATTCAGAGTCTATCTCTCTTGCCTTTCTTCCTGGAAATGATTAGCTAACAAGACCAGTCTGTTCTAGTCATGTCTAGCTCAAGAAAATGAAATTACATCATCTTGGTATAAAGGAATGCTTGTCCTTTGTTAATTCTTCTGTGATGTTTTCTGGTCTGTTCCACCCCTGCAGTCACAGAGAAAACGAGCTGGGGAGAAAACAGACCGTGGAAGGAATGTGCCTCACCACAGTTGGGCATCCCCCTCCATTCTCCACTTCACACACACACAAACGCTATACCTGCAAGTTCTATCTCAAAGCAGGAAACACTCTGCACACTCCCAACTTCGTTCATAGCTTTCTCATTTTGATTCTTCCCTGCATTCTCAGAGAGAAAGCGACTACCTTCCCTCTGAACTCAGTTACAGCACTCCTCCTCTCTTCTCTTGTGGCCTCACCACACAACATTGAAGTATACTTAAAATATAATCCAAAATTGTGATGTAATACCAAAAGTGCCTTTTAAGGAAGGTGGGACATGTTAAAGGAAGTCTCAAGGCTTCTGTGGATGGCTTGTTGCCAGGAGAGTAGTAGATGGCTCTGTCTCCAGAGCCCAGTAAGTTGATTTGTTTAGAGATCCAAGGTTTTAAGGTGAGTAGAGGAGTGCCACCTAGTGGAGAAAAAGTAATTCAGCTCTCTGAGTGAAATCTATGAGGAAAGACGTGAGGAGGAGAGAGAGAAGGCAGAGAGAGAGTTTGCAGCAGTGAATGGAGCACTCCATACATGGTGTCCTGCCTATGATGGGGTGTTTCAAAGGACTTTTAAGAATGGGGATGACTAATTCTCAATTTTAAATTGCTCTATTACCACCATGTAATTACCCTTTCTCTTTGTAAGCCTTTAGTTATATCTACATGAAGACTTTTCTCAAGTGAAAGTGTGTGTGTGTGTGTTTGGTTTTCATGGAAATTAAGTAAAGGAGTCACATTTCCCTTTGTGGCCTCGGCAGGGCTGGTGCACTGGGTCTGCCGTAATGAGCCAGGTGCTTGACTGAACTGGTTCTGTGAAATGAGAAGCTCTGAGTCAATGTAACCTTAATAACATAACTCTCCTAGAGACTCCCCCCAAATTGGGGGGGGCATTGGACTTTCTGGAAGTTATAGAATGGAGGCTTTAGCCAATCTTATCTAGATCTAAAAAAGCAAGAAGAACACAGCTGAGATCTGAGTTATAAGTACCTATTTGTGATCTTGCCTTCTCTACCCTACTAGACCTGGGTCAAAAGGGACTGTCACTTTTGCAGAACTTCTGTAGGCAACTTCCCTCATAGGTCCAGGATGGATAAGGGAGAATCTGCATCCTGAGGAAGACAACCTCAGAGATCATGCCTTGTGAGTTGGAGGAGGAGAGAAGACACTAGAAAAATTACTGGCAAATTTATCTTCATACACTGTGATCAAGAGCTCTAGCAAGAGGTAGCTGTTTGTTTTCTTTAACCATAAATTTCCACAATATAATTTTTTTCTTATTGATCTATTTGACAAGTATATGATCTATAATTTACATACCATAACATTTACACATTTAAAGTATGTAATCCAATGGTTTTCAGTATATTTACAAAGTTGACCAAACATTTCCACAATCTCATTTTTGGACATTTTTATCACCCCAAAAAGAAGCCCCATGCACATTAGCAGTCTTTCCCTGATCCCCCAACTGACATAGACAATTACTACTATATTTTTCTGTCTCTGTTGGTTTGCCTATTCTGGACATTCTATATAAATGGAATCATATGTGGATTTTTGTGTTGGGCTTTTTTTCACTTAGCATAATGTTTTCAAGGTTCTTCCATGTTGTAGCATGTATCAGTAATTCATTACTTTTTATGGCTGAAAAATGTTCCATTGTATGGCTAGATCACATTTTGTTTATCCATCATTTTATGAAAAATTGGGTATGTTTTTACGCAGATGTGTGTTTTTATTTATCTTGTATGGATACCTAAGAGTGAAATTGCTGGATCATATGGTATAGAATATAGCCATTCAAAAAAAAAAATAAATAAGTGACTGTCTTTTTAGTGTTCTCATTTTTTTTTTTTTTTAATTTATTTATTGAGTTGGAGTCTCACTCTGTCGCCCAGACTGGAGTGCAGTGGCCGCTCCAGGCCACCGCAGCCTCGACCTGCCGGGCTCCAGCGATCCTTCCACCTCAGCCTTCCAAGTAGCTGGAACTACAGGCGCGCGCTACCACGCCTGGCTAATTTTTGATTTATGGTAGTATGAGGTCTCACCAAGTTGCCCAGGCGGGTCTTGAACCCGTGGGCTCAGGCAATCCACTCACCTCAGCCTCCCAAAGCGCTGGGATTAAAGGCTGAGCCACCGAGCCTGGCTAGTGTTCCCATTCCCATTTTTAAAAATGACAGCTTTAGCCGGGTTCGGTGGCTCAGCCTGTAATCCCGTGCTTTGAGAGGCTGAGATGAGTGGATTGCCTGAGCCCGCGGGTTCGAGACCCACCTGGGCAACTTGGCGAGACCTCATCTCTACAATAAATCAAAAAAAATCAGCCGGGTGTGGTAGCGCGCGCCTGTAGTTCCAGCTACTTGGAAGGCTGAGGCGGAAGGATCACCAGAGCCCAGCAGGTCGAGGCTGCGGTGACCAGGAGCGGCTACTGCACTCCACTCTGGGTGACAGAGTGAGACTCCAACTCAAAAAATTTAAAAGAAAAAAAAATAAAAAAAGAAAGAAAGTTAAACACCACATGTCCTCACCCATATGTAGAAGCTAAAAACAGTTGATCTCATAGAAGTAAAAAGTAGATCAGAGAACAAAAGAGACTGGGAAGGGTCAGAGCAAGGGAAGGAGATGGGGGAATGTATTGAAAGCTACAAAGTTACAGCGAGGTAGGAGGAATAAATTCCAGTGTTCTATCCTGAAATGCAGGGGGATGACAGTTAGCCATAACACAGCCTATAGTTTCGAATAGTTAGAAGGAGGATATTAAATGTTCTTAACACAAAAAGATGATAAATGTTTGCGATGATGGAGATGCTAATTATCCTGATCTGAACATTTACATTTTATATATCAAAATATCACTTTGTACCCTACAAATATTATTCAATTTAAAAAGAATTTAAATTTAAAAAGAAGATACTGTATCTATTTTAGAGACATTGTCTCGCTCTGTCACCCAGGCTGAAGTTTAGCAGCATGACCATGGCTCACTGAAGCCTCGAACTCTTGAGCTTACTCAGTCCTCCTTCCTCAGCCTCCAAAGAGCTGGGATTACAGGTGTGAACCACTTCACCTGGACTAATTTTTTTTAAGCTTACATTTGAATGGTAGCAAGAGTAAAGGAGGTATCTATGTAGCTGCAGAACAAAAGTGTTGGATTCTATGGAAACAAGAAGAACAAATGTTCCCAGAAAGCAACAAAATGTGCTTATTCTAGGGGGTCCTGGCCAGCATGACTCCCAAACTCCAGCCTCCGAAATCCAGCTAGTCCTCAACCCTTCCAGCGAATAGCTAAGCCATTGCTGACTTCACTTGGCACTCCTCAGCCCCCTTCCTCACCCTGAAATCTGCTTCGGGAAGCCATCCTCACCCGGGCTGATGGCCTCTTTGTTCTTGCTGGATGCACCTCGGAAGCCTCTCTTTCTCTCCCTATTCCTAATCTGGCAGGACGTTGTGACTCTGTTTTCCCAATAAATGAGAAATATGGTCTCATTGCGCCACTTCCACGGCTGCTACCCGGGGTGGACGGTTGCTGTCTCTAATCCGGATTATTACACAGGAAGAGGACAGGGGTGAGGCAAGGTTGGCCCCTGGGGTACAGACTGTAAGAAGACACTCTCCAAATCCCCTCCATGGCCCCAGAGTGGGCACTCCTTTTATTTTGCATCCCAGGACCCTCATTCCTTCACTTTAGTCCTAGTCCAGCTACTCACATCCGAACTCTTTCCTGCTCAGTCCTTTCTCCTATATTGTCTAATCTCAGCACTGCAGCCACAGGGATGCTTTTTATCTTTAATAATTTTATTTATTTTTTTCTGAGTCAGAGTTTCACTCTGTCGCCCAGGCTAGAGTGCAGTGGCACACTCACGGCCACTACAGCCTCGACCTGCTGGGCTCAAGCGACCCTTCCACCTCACACTTTCAAGTAGCCGGAACAACAGGCACGCATCACCACGCCCAGCTGATTTTTTGACTTATTGTACAGATGAGGTCTCGCTAAGTTGCCCAGACTGATCTGGAACCCCTGGACTCAGGCAATCCTTTCACCTTCACTTCCCAAAGTACTGGGATGATAGGCGTGCGCCACCATGCCCGACAGTTTCTAAGTACTTGTTACCTAATGTATAGCTGGGAGGCAGGCCAGGCACCATAGCTCCTGGCACAGTTTGAAGTAGAAGCAGCTTAATATTTTGCTTTGTTTTTGAGTCGAGGTCTGATTCTGTCGCCCAGGCTGGAGCACAGTGCACAGTCATGGGCACTGCAGCCTTGACCTCCTAGGCTCAGGTGATCCTTTCACCTCAGCCTCCCAAGGGGCTTGGATTACAGGCGCACACCACAACACCCGGCTAATTGTGTTAATATTGTAGAGATGAGATCTCGCCTTGTTACCCAGGCTGGTCTCAAACTCCTGTGTTCAGGCAATCCTCTTGCCTCAGGCTCCCAAATGGTTGGGACTACAGGTGAGCGCCACCATGCCCGGCTACTTTTTTTATTTATTGTAGAGATGAGGTCTCACCAAGTTGCCAAGGTTGATCTCCAACCCAAAGTGCTGGGACTGTGGGGCTGAGCCATCATGCCTGGCCTGGGAAGCTTTTTAAATGTAAACAAATCATGTTGATTTGCTCAGTACCCTGCTAGGCTGCCCATTTCCCAGAGGGCGAAAGCTAAGTCCTCACAAGGGCCTCCACCTGCCTTTTGTCAGAGGCCACTGGTCTCCTTGCTGGTTCTTCAACACAGCTGACGTCTCCCTCTATCAGGGCCTTCTCTTCCAAACACTGTCCCTCCCAGATCACTCTTGGCTAACTCCCTCATCAGTTTCAACTCTTTGTTACCATTTCACTTTTGACCCATGGCCTACGCTGACCACCAGTGCAGCCAGCTTCAAAACTCTCCCCTCATCACCCCTGCCTCCAGCTCGACTCAACTTTTCTCTTTTTTTTTTGAGTCAGAGTCTCACTCCTTTGCCCAGGCACACTCACGACCACTGCAGCCTCGAACTGCTGGGCTCAGGCCTTCCTTCTTCCTCAGACTTCCAATTAACTGGAACTACAGGCGAGCGGCGCCACCACGCCTGGCTAGTTTTTGTAATTTATTGTAGAGACTAGGTCTTGGCAAGTCGCCCAGGGCAACCTGAACCCATGAGCTCAGGCAATCCTCTCGCCTCCGCCTCCCAAAATGCTGGGATTACAGGCATAAACCACTGAGCCTGGCAGCACTGATCACTTTCTAATTCACTAAAGAACTGAATTTCTTTTCTTTTCTTTTCTTTTTTTTGAGTCGCAGTCTCGCTCTGTCACCCAGGCTAGAGTGCAGTGGCATGCTCATGATCACCACAGTCTCCAACTGCTGGGCTCAGGTGATCCTTCTGCCTCGATCTTCCAAGTAGCTGGAACCACAGGTGTGTGCCACCACGCTCAGCTACTTTTTGATATACTGTAGAGACAAGGTCTCCCAAAATTGTCCAGGCTGGTCTCGAACCCCCGGGTTTAGGCTATCCTATTGCCTCTGCTTCCCAAAATGCTGGGATTACAGGTGTGAGCCACCATACCTGGCTGGAACTTAATTATTTTGTGTTTTACTTTCTCGCCCTGTTAAAACACACTCTGCAAGTGCAGGGACATCCTTGTGCTATGTTCTCTAATCTCTCCCATGAGGCTTGAAGACTGCTAAACACATAGAAAGCACTCTAGGCTGAGCACAGGAGCTCACACCTGTAATCCCTGCACTTTGGGAGGCTGAAGTGGAAGGAATACTTGAGGCGAGGAGTTCCAGACCAACCTGGGCAACAGCAGGACCTCATCTATACAAAAAATAAAAAATTAGCTGGGTGCAGTAGTGCATGCCTGCAGTCTACTCTGGAGACTGAGGAAGGAGGAGAGCTTGAGCCCAGGAGGTTGAGGCTATGGTGAGCTGTGATCATACCACTGCACTCTAGCCTGAGCGACAGAGCAAGACCCTTTCTCAAAAAAAATTTAAAAACCCACACTTGAATTATTAGTTGTTATATGAGTTAGTTAATGCGTGAATCTGAATCTAAAAAGTGACCAATTGTGCTATAAAGTGAAGATAAAGAGGTAAGCAAGGACCAGATAACTGTAGGAACTTGCAGAAGAGTTTGGGACTTATTCTGAACACCGACATTGTGTTTAGAATTATTGGTGTGCTTTAAACAGATTTATGGTTTTAAGTAATCTGCCTGTTTTATGGGAATGGATGGGAGAGAAAAGTGAAAGTTGGAAAGGTGAGTGCCTTAGTCCAGGCAATATATGATGAGACTTAGATTGGGATGACAGAAGAAGAAAAGGGATGGCTATTTCAACTGTTGAACAGACAGGAATTGCTGATGAATTAGAAATGCAAACCGCCTTGTGGGGAGGAATTATACTGTGATGAAAATAGCAGAAGGTGTGTAGGAGACAGAGGCAGAGAAATTTTCAAAAAAGGTGGAACCAAAAGATTTATATTTGAAGATGTTAATTTTGAGATGCCTGTTAGGCACCCAAGTGAAAAGATAAGGAGGTGACGGAAGAAGCCTGGTGTACAGGGGAAAGGTCAAAGTGGCATGCAATTACACAGTCACCAACATGCGGGTGACATATTTTTTTTCAATTGGAGTCTCACTCTGTCACCCAGGCTGGAGTGCAGTGGCATGCTCACGGCCACTGTAGCCACGACCCGCTGGGCTCCAGCAATCCTTCTGCCTCAGCCTTCCAAGTAGCTGGAACCATAGGCACAAGTCACCACGTTCAGCTAATTTTTTTGTTTATTGTAGAGACGAGGTCTCACCAAGTTGCCCGGACTGGCCTTGAACCCCTGGACTCAGGCAATCCTCCCGCCTCTGTCTCCCAAAGTGCTGGGATTACAGGAATGAGCCAGTGTGCCTGGCCAAGCATATGGGTGGCATTTAAAGTCGTGGGTCGAGATGAGGTCACCTCAGTGTACACATGGAGAACAGAAACAAAGAGACACTGGGCACGGTGGCTCACGTCTGCAATCCCAACACTCTGGGAGGCTGAGGTGAGAGAATTGCTTGATCCCAGGAGTTCGAATCATGCCCAGCCTGGGCAACATAATGAGACCTCATCTCTACAAAAATTTTAAAAACGAGAGAGTCCAAACCTGGAGGCATAAAACTGAGCGGCTCTCTCCAGAAGACTTCCCTTCTTTTCATTCCTTGAAATCTTTGTATTTCACTTGTTTTTAGAAATCTGCATTTCTCCACCTCCTTCTGGGTATTTGCAGTCATTTTTAACTTCCTCCTCTGGCCATTATTTCTTCCAGAGCATTCACTGCTTTTCAGACTTAGCCTTTTAGATCTAAAACCATTTTCAAAAGTCTTTAAATTCAGTAAATTTGTCAATTAACTCACTGTTATGACATACACATTTAAAGCAATTACATAGCCGGGCTCGGTGGCTCAGCCTGTAATCCCAGCGCTTTGGGAGGCTGAGGTGAGTGGATTGCCTGAGCCCGCAGGTTCGAAACTCGCCTGGGCAACTTGGCAAGACCTCATCTCTACAATAAATCAAAAATTAGCCGGGCGTGGTAGCATGCGCCTGTAGTTCCAGCTACTTGGAAGGCTGAGGCGGAAGGATCGCCGGAGCCCAGCAGGTCGAGGCTGCGGTAGCCAGGAGCGACCACTGCACTCCAGTCTGGGTAACAGAGTGAGACTCCAACTCAAAAAAAA